>LUCH01000712.1:105182-122206 GCA_013368495.1 Paragonimus heterotremus | reverse complement strand
CGATCAATTGTGGGTGATGTTCAACTTGAAATTAACCAAATCCCCGACTACTCATAAGTGAACTTATATCCGTAATAATACTGGATGTGACAAGAATTCCAGGGATCGATTAGCACATGAGTTGTACCCATGAGGTTAAACAGCATTCGTGAGGCAACAAGAGTTGATGGAGAGCAGTTTCTACCAAATTAACCAAAATATTTGACAAAACTGACAACGCATGTTACTTTTAGTTGTTGACCATAAATATAACTCTCTCTCCCTCTGATTGTAGGAGGTAGTTTTATTGAAAATTCTTACACATTCGGCATGCAACATCCTGGCTCGTCCATTGTGTCACAGCTTTTAGCTAGTTATTTACGGTTTTCCCACTTTGAAGTATAGACGACGAAAACCTTCGTTAACCTATCACACACACTCATATTCTGATTGACTGGTTCATCTCAAACTCCCGAGTGGTGTATTTTTTCCATTTGAAGTTCTATGGCTAACTTACAAGCAAACAGGTTGCTTTTCATATTCCTAACTGATTAAGAAACGTCCAGTTTTTTCCAAGCAGTGTATGGAGCTCGATTGCATTACAATACATCAAGTGAGAGACCGTAGATCATCTGTAAGGTTATGTAAGTAATAGAAATTTGACTGGTGACCAGTATTGCATTTTGATACTAGGTCTCATTGTTGTACGAATATTCAATTCTATGGTCTCTGTGCTATTTCTCCGCAACCCACACACTGGAACGTTCACCCAGTTCATTCATTGCATCTGTGCCTTAGCGTTAATCAAACTGCACATCAGATGTGTCTCTCTTGAGGTATCACCTCAAACTGTGCTGCTGATGATCGGTGATTTTGGACACAGCCCAAGCAATTCATATTAAAATGTATGCGTTTACTGACAACATTTTGTTTACAAAGTTAGCGGTTAGACTGAAGAGAAAAAACGGCTCCAGAATCAATAACTGTCCCTCTCTGAATGATACGTTAAACAAAACAATGTGCATAGTAGTGTTTGGGCCTCATCCTGTGCACATCAAAAAGAGGCGGCGTTCAAGCACAGATAAAATAAATCACCAGATCAGTAGGATCAACCAGCCTGCTCGGACCTAAAATTACAAATGTATGTCTCCCATTCATGAGGCGAATACACTTTAGTCAAGGATACGCGCTTCCTGATATGTATCAACCATGTGACATTTGCTGAATGCCATCCGGTCTTTAGGGATTCAGGTTTAACATAAGCTCAAGGAGACAGTTACCGGCACGTCAAACTGGGCATTACAACCCCAATCATCCAGCATCGTATGACCAAAAGAAACAATGCAGTTTGTGAAAAGTACCATGAGAAGGTCGTATTTATTGATGTGTCCGAAGGTCCCTATATAATATTGCATGTGTGATCTGGGGTAAGAAGATCTTGAAATATACAGTCAATCTGAGAGAACAAAAATAAAATTGAGCTTCTGAAGTAATTTGTTTTGGGCTAATCCATTCACAATAAAATGCAAAATGACTAACCACTTACAGCGGACTAGATAGCAACCAAAAAATGTCATGTACTGGTATCACCTTACAATTTGTGAAGGTGTACACTCTCGTTGGACCATTCACTCTTGAGTCACTCCAAGTGTAATCATCCACCTAACTTCCTGTATAGAAACAGTGATTCGCTAATCAGTCCTCCGTATTCGTGTTGGCTGTCAACTTTCTATATTGAGCGGTCAGCGTACCGAGCTCGGTGAACCTGCAATAAGCCACATGATATGGGAATTGGATTACAGGATGATATTCATTAAAAAATCGTTTAACGAGTCAGTAGGAAAAAAGCAGGTAGTACTCACAACGGAAAGTTCTTTCAACAGTCCTGGGCGTTTAGATTTCCAGTCAATGGTCAAACATAAGTAAATTACTTTGATGTTGAGGGCCGTGTCAAGTCGGTATTCAGTCCGGGCCAGCTCTTCTTTGTCAATTCTCTTTATCCAATGCTTTACCAAACCATGTGAACCTAGACGGTCTTACTCTTTTCTTAATTCTCCCTTATAACCACATTTCAGTTTTGCAGTTCTTTCATCACTTTTTTAAGAGCATACAAACTATAAGGAAATGTTACTCGCAATTTTAAAAAAATATCTGGTAATTTTTCGTCCGTAGTTACATTTCCGGTAAGTCAGCTGATACCAGCTCATCTGGATAATTTCCTGATGTTTCTGTTTTGCTTGCATAAGTGCGATTTTAGTCACCTGTTCACAGGCGTAGAAACAATAAACATACCATTTGCATACACCTTAAACGTTGATCTTCTTGAGATGTTTTTAAATTGATTAGTGTAAGTGCGCAAGAAATACATAATGAACCGTCCGTTAATAAACAAACGATCTCCGTCTCCCTTACTGGTCTAAACCACGAACTAACTGATACTGTGAAAAGATAGATGACTTTCATGGAATTACTGGTGAGTGGTAGGGGATTTGGTTTATTTCAAGTTGAACATCACCCACAATTGATCGCAGCTGTCGCATTCCCATAGACTTTCCAATCGACAGATTTCGAAAAGAAGCACTAGACTCGAGTTTCGCTTTTATGAAATGTTGAATCACAGTTTTGGAAATATATACCTGCACTATTGATTAATGTTCGCAAAGTTACAACTACTTGGATATTAATTACCATTCTCAGTAGCACGGCCTAACCTTTCATGAAACCCAGACCACTCAGCTTAGAACAAGTTCAATTCAGAGAGATTATGAGGGTGGTTGCAAGCTCAATGAGGGTTGCACGTACCGCAAGTGTGCATGTAGTACTACGCTTGGTTGTTGCTTTGCTTTCACAAACAACCACGACCAAACAAATATACGTTTAACACTTCATGCCTTATGTGCCCTTTGGAACTGATGACTAATGTCTATCGTTGTTAATCACAACGCGTACATGTTTATGTGGCAACAACATTGCGTGTGCAGCGGGAATGTGACCAAACCCAACAGAAAACATCATGTCAGAAGTGATTCCCTACAAAGCCTGAGCGATGAATCATTGCTCTACGGTAGAACATAACTAACACTTGGGTTTTCTTATATCAACTACTTATAAGCAAATAATAAATTTGTACAATAACTTCAAACTAAACTGGCACCTTCACGACATTACGTAATGAATAGAATATTTCACTATCTGTTATTAAGTGATTGTCATTGCTGGTTCCATATTATGTGTAGTCATCAAAAACCATACAATTATAGTAGATAACTAATAAGCGCGGATGTTTGGTTACAACGGCGAAAATGATGACAAAACTATTACCAGATAATCCATATAAACCACTAATAAAGTTTCTTGACTTGTAAAGTACAATAAAAACAGTGGATGTACAACACACAAAACCATATAGTTGTTGCACATTGTTGTAGATAAACACAACTTGTGTTGTTCACCCTGTTGACAGAGACTGATAAGAAAAGAAAGTGGAAGTTTAGAAACACAAAGAATTTCCATAGCGCTAACAAAATTCTCGGAAATAATCAAGCTGATCAGCATTATGTAAGAAGCACCAATGCTTTCAAAAATAAGTTGTCTTCAAAATTAGTACGTCACATTTCTTAATAACAGCAGAGAGGTTTGTCTAAGAACAGTACGATTATTTTATCACAATTTACACCCTGTTTAGAAAGAGTAGAATGAAGTGTTTAGGTAAACAGTACTGAAAGATCAGTTTCTCAATTTGAAAAGAGCATTTATCACACAAAATGGTCCGGTAAATTTAACAGGCTGACCAACACCTAGATACATGACGAAACTGCACCAGGAATCATTCTCACGGGTATTAGAAAACGAGTCCCACTCGGTGGAACATATGATAGTATCACACCTTACGAGATGAAAATAAAACGTACCAACTACTGAAAATAGCACATAAAGTCGCCAAGTAATACATAAAAATGGAAGCTACTCTTAAGGGAAAAACTTCTATCGCAACTTTATTTGCACATTTGCAGAGAAACGCGTTTACTGTAGACAGCAAATCGTATGGCAGAATTGAAAATCCAAAGAGAAGGATAAATTGTTTCAAAGAATTGTCAGGCCAACTCGAATAGTCTAAAACTAGTGTTTAATCCAGTGATTTCCAGCAGAACAATAGTCTTGAGTGAGTGAAGTGAGAAAATTTTCATCGTCGATGCAACTGTTCAGCCAAAGACGCTAGACAAAACCGTTACAAAATCTACTGCGATCCAGGAACTGCAGCTTTACGGTTCTCCAGTTTCGCTTAAAGAAACCTATGACATTGGCGGTGAATGGGTTGAAATTTTCATTAAGTTTACTATAGAAGAATTCTGAGACAACTACATAATCTAGAAAGGACGTGAGTAAGACTGTATGAACTTCTTTTATTAGTTCGATGCGTAACGTTAGCAAACTCCACAATTTCACGAAATAGTCTGCTTCTTTTAGTGTATTGAAAAGCCAACTACTTGTTCAAGCATTTCAAATTGATTACTTCAGGAAGATGGATTACAGAACAAGATGAACCAAAGAATTCTGCAAATGTCTATGTATTGGCATTGTAATACAAATACAATCATATAGGTTTTCCAGTTATATCTGACATCCATGACTGCACAACACTATTATATGGTATACTGATTCTGTCCTTTCTTATACTGATGCTCTCCATCAAACTTCGACAGCTCGACGATCAGCAGACAACGTTCGACTCGAATTGATTCATCCAACGCGACTGGTTGTATGTTTTCCATCGTTTAATTCTTTCATATCTCGTCATGATAGTTCTCCCTCGCGAAACATGAATCTGGAGGAAAACATGTATACGCTAGCTGATTAACAGTTTTGGGCCTCTTCAACCAGTGCACCAGGATCGGAAATGATACAACCAGAAAGGTTTTATCTATGTTGAGTGTTTAGAAACGGTTTGCTGAGGAACCGACTTTTACTAACAAGCGAAAGTGGTTTGGTATTCACATATGATAATTCGGTTGTGCTCAACGTGAGTTGAATGGCCTAGTGGTAAACACGGTTGCCTCATGAACAGCGTGGCAGGGGTTCTAGTCCCGGCAGTGGCAAAGAGATGCACTAACGACGAGCTCTAACGAGAGCGAAACTCGAGTCTAGTGCTTCTGCTGTTCAAAAGGGGCCGACTGAAAAGTCTATGTGAATGCGACAGCTGCAATCAATTATGGGTGATATTCAATCTATATGAAATGAAATTCAATTGGATTTCGAAGTAATGAAGATTGCTATCAGACTATAGTAAGCTCAGGGTAATTGTTATAGAACCACTCGATCAAATTTTTGCAAAATGGATGTTTGTGTTTTATTTTAAAATCAGCCTTCAATTTTTCAGTGTTATTTTCATGGTCGCCGTCCTGTACTTGCTGGGCTTAATAAACAAAAATACCACATCATCGCAAAAAATGTTTTCTTAATTCTAGGCTCAGCCACAACGTTATATAAGCACGGAAGAACAAACGTAAATACTGGGCCTCCCGCCAGGTGCGGAGCGCCAGCAGTCTCAAGAAGTTTCGTGGGACCAACATGTGAATAATGTTTTCAACGACGCCCGACATATGTAACATTCTACAGTAGTAACACATGGGCTATCGATCTCGTAGACAATATGCTAATGATGCGCAATGTTCGATGTAGAACCAGAGGATTGGTATTGTCTGTGTGGGAAACCGTACTCAATGCCTCAGAACCGAGTGATGGTTTTGTCACTGTGATAGATTACTGAGGTAGAAATCAAAATGAACAATTTATAATCTAACTAGGCGATAATCTTTGTAAGCTTAGCAAAAAAAGAGAAGCGTTCTAACGCTTGGACCGACTCAATGAAGAAAACAAATTTCGAAATATGCGCGCAACAAAGGCCTTAAATCAGAGGTTGGCGTAACAAGACCGACACAACTGGTCACATTTGCACAGCGTAGTATGTGATACTTGCTGCTTGTACGCTGCCCCAAAATAAAAGTGTCTAGATGTAAAGAGTTTCAACTACCAATGTGACAGTGTGAATTATCAACTTCTTGCCTTTTTGTATGAAAAGTAGACGCGATTTAATTAAGATATGAATTCTGCTTCAGCTCAGACATTTCAACTGCCGCCATTTACTGACACAGTTTTCTTGTTAACTTTATGTGTGTGAAACTAGGCAGAAACACTCAACGCGGACGAATTATATAAAAAGGGTCGCAGACTGTGACAAAAACATATAAACGTGCATATACAGGAATATAAATAAGTATTACGTATGAATTTCACTCACCAGACGAAAGTATACCCCATTGTTACTTATGTTTCATAGGTTGGAGTTTAATTTTCCTGTCTGTCCACAATATCTTTTGAACAATAACGGATTTATGTATAACACTGGCAGTAGGATACGCATGTATGAAGCTTTCGGTAAAACTCATTTTACTAAGGACAACCCTGTTTCTGAGTGTTCCAGAAGTAAAGATTCTCAATAATTCCAGTGTAAGAAAGGAATCCTGTATGGTTTGGCATATCTCACCATTGTAACGCTTCAATTTCTCTTAAAGTAAACTGAAGTTATTTGTTTCGCAAGTTATTATGATTGTCGGTTCATATAATCACGTCAACCTCCATCCCAGTAAACCAATTTGTTATTAACGTATATGCAGTCATGTGGTAGCCTACTATTGCCGAATGAACGACCAAGTTGAATGAACGACAAACTAATTAAACTTTCTAGGCTTTCTCATGAAAAGAACTCACCAAACGGAATTTTTCGTAGAAGACTCAAATTTGGTTAGATAGAAATTCCAAACATACAGCTTATCTGTACAGTTTAACTGTCATTCGTTTGAAATATTCTACTTATGTCTTCGAACACATACTAGCTGATTATTCATTTTTACGGGATCAAATCATCTTGACCGAACACAAGCTAAGCATTAACTAATGTCACATTCAATCAGTCCCATCATTAAAGTTCGTAGCAATGACGACAGATTTTCACATTGGTTTCGTAAGACATTTTGAAGCGTCTATTCTACATTGATGAATAAAAATCAATTAGGTACAGAGTTCTAAAGGGAATTAAAATATAACAAATTAACGAATGCAATTAAAACTCCCGGAAGTGTCACTAACACTGATGGTAGCAATCACTCAAAAAAATTCTCCAATGTAGAGTGTCACATTTTAAAAACAAAATTGAATAATTGACTGAAAAAGAATGCGAGAGATGCTGGATATTCAATTCCAGGAATAAAAGACTAAGTTAATAGCCAACTCTAAAATCATCTGACATCAACCAACTTACCCTCAAAAATAAAAAACACAATACTTTTAATCTACTCAGTAAGTTGTATCAAAACAAACAACCCACTCTGCTTGTTTTTCACCTCAAACTTGCACGACACTTATACTCGGTCACAGATTTTCATTCGAAAGAAAACGTCAGATTCACAAATTGCTCGCCAGTTACGGTTGAGCAATAATACAAATTCACTTCTAACGACGACGACAACAACAACAAGTTGCCGTTACTACTCAAGCTGAGCAAGAATTCAACCAACTGATAAAATGATTCTGGGAAATACTTGGCAATAACACACTTACTATAAGTCAGATTAGTGATAAACCTGTAGGAAACTAACGTGGAATGAAAAGCCTTGTAAGATTAACTGCTGTTTGAACTTTCTTTTACATCACACCTCGTTTTGTTCCTGCCAAACATTACGATACGATCGTTTGGATGCTGATACTGTCTGTTTGATGAGACACGCAAATAGAAGTTCAAAATATTATTATTGTGTGACAAACATTTTCTCGAATCTTCTGATGTTGTAGGTATTGACAACAACGATTGGTGTAAAACTAAGTCAACCTGAAGTAGCGAGAAGCTCGATTGGGTAATGAAGGGTTAATGAACTAATCTTGCCATAGTCTTGTGAATATAACTAGTAAACAGTAAAGTTGATTAGTCACCAGGAAATCCGTGGTAAGAAGTTGTTAGGGGTTTGTAGCAAAAACGTGGGAAAAGAAGAACGTCAATTTTTAGACGAGACACCACTTACCTGTTGAGGCTAAAAATAGTAACTAGCAGGTAAAACGCAAGCAGCTAATACATTTTGAGGTGAGTTTGAAACTAAGGAGATAAACTAGAAATTTATTTTCACTTCCTAAAAAAATGAGAGAAATTTTGTTGTTTTAAATATTGCTAACAGGTTTTAACCCGGCAGGATGAAATCTTGATCGTTGATATAAGGACTGTAAATCATAACGGTTGTAGAGGCTGACTTGTGTATATAATAACGGGCGATTACTTGTATATCCCTTATATGAATACAAAAGACCCACATAGTAATACTCTTGTTCTTCAGACATTTGTAGGAATTGAAAACACGTAATAAGTTGTAGATATTCAGCGTACTCTAACCAGCTACAATATCATGGTTATCAGATTCTTGTACAAGGTGGAATGCACAAACCACGTCCGTTGTCAAACGGGTTGCTTGAGCGGCAATTTAAGAGAATTGTGACAACGGTTTTGGCTTCACTAAGTCGTTGTCAATAGAATAGCTGTCAACAGTTCCGTCCTTATTGAGTACGTTTCACGGAACAGGGGAAGTACCCACAATTTTCTAACTGCCAACTGATTTGTTCCGGTTGAGATACCCCTGAACAAACACATTATTGACAAAACCAGACAAGTGAAACATTCCTTTGACGAAAAAATCGAAATCCTGTTGGGACTTTATGACCTGATGAGATTAAACGGAGTAGTCCATTTGACATGATAACATGGATTCCAGTGAACTAATCCGAGTTAGTTAACCCTACGGCCAACACAACGACGACTTAACAAGTGTTCAAACCACAAAATTCTACGCTGATCTTCTTCAGGTCATCGCTTGGATCAGATGACCGAATGTTAACTTAGGCGACTTTTCTTGTCCTACTTATTAAACGTACGTTTCAAATTCCAAATAGATAGCGAACGCAGGATGGTTCACTTGATGGTGATTGTATGATTGGTATCCTCTGTCTTTCTTCTCATCCAAACGAAGTGTTGAAATAATGTTCTGAGCCTATCGCATTGTTTTCCCAACTGCACAAACTGTCAAAAAATCTGCAGAGTTTACTTTGAGTGTTTGTACCACAACGCATATTGTTACTGTTGGACTCCGCTACAAAGAGAATCCTAGATGATTTTGTCACACTCCATGAAATTACTAGTTTTAGTGTAATTGACGTGACCTGTACTTCGGGAAGCCTGGCAGGCCACAGGGCACCCGGATTAACAGACAAAGTGCAGCATGTCTGTGCGCACAATGAGCGATTGACTGTTCAGGTGTGTAAACTCACTGGCCAAACTAAAAGTCAATCACAATTAGTCATTTGCTTGAAACAGGACACAACGTAAGCAGTCCTGGCACTCTCACTGCGTTATACAAGAACCCAGAAATATTGATCTTAAGTTGGATTAGACGCAATCTAATCTGTGCACAAGTTCATCAGTTGGATTTTCTATAACCCCTGTGGTTGTCCTGGCAAGCGTGTTGTGACTTTAACTGAACACGGACGAATAGCAGCAGTAACCCAATTGACACATTCATTATTCAAGTTGCGTGTAAATAATTGTAGCTTTGAGTCCCATCTGTCATACTGTCCTGTGTATGCAATTCATAGTCAAACGTTAAACACATGGGTTGAGCATCACCTACAACTGATCGCGGCTGTCACAGTCCAATAGACATTCCGGTTGGCACTACTGACAAGGTCTAACTAGAGTGAAACTCGAGCCCAGTGCTTCGTTTCGAAAGGGACCAAGCGGAAGGTCTATGGGAATGCGAACGTTGCGATCAATTATAGGGGAAGTTCAATCTATATGGAAATCAAAATCCCC
Organism: Paragonimus heterotremus; assembly: GCA_013368495.1. Lineage (NCBI taxonomy): Eukaryota > Metazoa > Platyhelminthes > Trematoda > Plagiorchiida > Troglotrematidae > Paragonimus > Paragonimus heterotremus. Next base: position 112,320 of record LUCH01000712.1, on the reverse strand, counting down.
TACTACTCATCAGCAAACGTTAAACGCTTGAATAGTATAAAATTTCAGATAGTTTTATGCCACAAAATGTGTTGCTCATCATTTCGTTTCCAAAAATCTCTTGGATCATTTGGTGGATTTCATACGAGACAGTGGGACGGGTGAGTAACACACGTGAAATTTCCTTGCTCTTGACGTGGCTTCGTAAGTAAGCTGGCAAAGTACTTGATGTGTTTGGGCATGTTGTTTTTGTTGATAGTTCGAATTCAGCCGATCTTTTACAATTGAGTCTCACCTAAGTCATCAAATCTGCCAAACTGCTCATTGGTAATTCAAAAGACTAAAAACAAGCAATGAGCGGGACCGTAGATAATAGCTCAGTACACCTTTGGGTGATAGTGCGCAGCCTTACAAATGATCCCAGGATGGATCAGGGGAGATTCCCTGCAACACCGCTTGAGACAAAACGTGCGGGATGAGACATCCTTTTTTGTCAGTTCATTGCATGGGGGTTAATAGTTCTTATTGGTTAGAGTAAAATGTTTGTTTCAATCGTCAGATAAACCAACTTTACATCAGTAGGTGTTGATGCAATTCCCATGTTAGAATTCATAGACCTATAAATTTTCAATGTCACGATAGTGCACAGGTTGAGCCACGGTCATGCAGTGTCTGCTTTCTGGAGACTTATTGACAGTAATAAACTTTTTTGGCTTACTACAAAATCACTTTCTGAACAACGGCTATATTTGACACAATGTAGAACAGTTCCATCAGTTTTTGAATGGTGAACACACCGACTTGTTGAAGGAATGCTTTTTAATTTGTGATTATCAACTGTAACTTACCACAGTCACCAGGCTATTGTAGTGACCGGCGATCGTGTGGCTTCTCTAAGGATCCCGGCTGCAATCGTGTTTTCCTGCTTGTCTGTTCTGTACGCATGATTCTATGTACGCCTGCAACAGGAGGCCTGATACGAACTCAGTGCCACTTTCTTCAGTCGTGCAACTAATTGCACGTAGTGAATGCTTGCCCCTTTTATTAACGACTCATCTATTATTTCATTCTTCAAGGTCGTTTAACCCGAACCTATTCGAGTGTTGTTTAATGCACTCGAAGGTTCCAAACACTTTTCGCTTGGCGCGCTTTTGAGCGCCACCGAGTGGGCTGTAACCCAACTCGCGCTTCTCTTCTTTTTCCTCTTGGTTGCTGCCGTTGGTCCCAGACTAGGCTAGAGTTAACTACTTATCATATTTCCAAATATTGCTGGAAATATACGGTTTGTTTCCAAACCTAACTGTGTTCTCTAGTTCGATGCCTGTTGGGACTACGTTACGACTGCTCTTCGGGAAAGACGTATCAAATTGTTAGTGGACGAGGGTCTAGCGCATACCCACTTGTCCACTACAAATTGGTGAGCCCGAATGGTAATCATTTTTCTTACAGCAATTTCGTCTCGGTTCGCTGCAAATTGGTGAACCCGAATGATGATTTTTCATCGCTTTTCCTCCGATCGCCATCAAAAACTGGTGAACCTTAGGAATGAGCACTTTTTCTCTGAACGTTTTCCTTCTGCTTCATCATTACAAATTGGTGAGTCTGTTCCTTTTTATCGGGTCCCTTATCCTATGCCACGCGTATCAATTCAACGACCCCACACATGCACACACATAAACGGGCACTCCACACTGTATCATTATGCAGTTGTTTGGGCGGACCAGTTAATGATTACATACAAGACCTTATTGGTCGTTCCATTGCAAACAATCTTTAAGCATCCAGTGATGTGGAACATAAGGGCTTCGGCATAGAACCTGATAGGCCCTCTGTTGTAATGAACACTTACCGTTCCACTGACAACGCAGTGTTCGTAACACAATGATTCCTGCTTCCATGTGACTGTAAGACAATGCATGCACGATTAAACATTTTACGTATAAACCGAGCCCGTCTAGTCCTCGTTCATGATTTAACCAGTGAGAGTCGGATGATGGTTTAGCTTAAACGTGATAACATCCACCGTGACTCAGAGAACGGTGAAACTGAACGACTTTCCTATTCAGCTTGATGCTGGACCTATCTATTTTTGCTATTACATCACGTCTTCTGCTTCATATACATCGACAGAAATACTGTCACTCACAGTAAGCAAACAGTAAGTCTCCTGAGTGGTCACTAACTGAAAACCTGGCTTATCACTTGTCGTGTTGAAACTGGTCCAACAGATTAGTACCCAGTCTATAATCACTATCGAAAAACAATCGACAATGAAAAGCAAGGACTCAGCGCGTTGACCCTCGTGTATTTGTATCGACCCTGGAAAGCAGAGTGTACAGAGAAAGCACGTCAAACTAGCGGGGCACAGAGCGAGTTGTGATTGTAGCCTCGGGACGGATATTACAAATGGAATAGCTTGACTAAAACAAAAGTAGGCAAAAAGCGAAAATCATCAAAAATGTACGAGTGAATGCGACTATCAAAAATATCATTTATTATAGTCGCTACAGTCGTGAAAATGTTCTTATGTCAAATGTTTACAGTTCAGTCGAACCGTACTAAGTTGTACTTCAACAGACAAAGATTCCGTTCGTTCGTACTTACTATAAGTGAACTGCATCATGAAGAACTTCTTATGCGAAATGCACTTACTGCAGTAAGTGCATTCCGCATTAAAATATGGTGCTGATCTAGAAACATGTTTCTAGATCGGCACCATATTTTAATTCGTTTTATGAAAGGTATATAAAGTGGATGTTAGTTATATATAGCTTACATGTGACTACAGTCACATGGTCTTAGTCTGTGGACGTATTAAATTGTGTAGAGTACATGAGATCACTCATATGTCTCCGGACGTGACCCGAGTGTGTATCAACCACAACAGTCTCATAAGTCGAACATGCATTCCATCATATCAAGCTATGGTGCAATCCTTCGATGAAGTATTTTCCAAACTCGGGTGTTCTTTAACAATCGTGCACATATTTGATGTCGTTAAGGAATCTCCTAGGGATTACTGAAAATGTGTGATATAGTGACTGGGTTTTAACCGATATGAGTAATACACATTGTCTCTAGGTAAACGGATTTGAGGGCTCACTGAGTCCCACCACAGACCACGTCGATAAAAGGGTTCGTGGCTGAATATTTGCAATGCTATGTTCAGTTCGCTACGACGTGTACATTTAAGTCACCACAGTAAGTGAAATTTCAAATACCGCAACCAGTCAGACAAATAAAGCCGCATGATTGCAAACAAATTCCTTTTCATGCCAATTTACAGAAATATGTTTAGTCCGGAAGAGTTACCGAAGGAAAAAGTGTTGTCAGAGGTGGGATTCGAACCCACGCCCACAGAGTGGACTGCGACCTGAACGCAGCGCCTTAGACCGCTCGGCCACCCTGACACAACTGGCAGGCGACAGTTAGCTCTATCGAACTGATTTATGGTGCAAATAACTTACATGTTTATCGTCGTAAATAGTACGGTCTAAGAATGCGAGATAAACTAAGTGATAACATGCACATATATATTTGTTCTATGTAAATGTAATGCTGCATTCAGATTTTCATTTATTCAGCTGAGTGGAGTGAATTAAGAGTTGGTCTAAAACATTTTGTTCGTGCTCAACAGAGGTCGATAATTTTTTGCAGTTACCACGATTCCCCTTAATTTTATTCATAAGTGGTGCTTACTGTAAAATTCCGATAGATGAATAAGAAGATGTGGTTTTACTAAGTAAATATGAACAATTGGGACTAGTTTAAAACATTTTTCTGATCAAAAAGAGTTCTTGCGCTCCAATTTCCAGGTTCTGTTTGTTAAAACATACCCTCGGGTTAGTCGTTTACTCTAGGACATGAGAACCAGTCAAATAGGTGTAGTAGTGGCCTAATGAACCAAATGATAAAACGATCAGAGACACAACATCAGAAAAACTGTGAAGATAACGATTACGTACAAAGTATGCATACAGCTGAACCGAAAGACGAATTTCGATAAACTAGAACGACTCACTGACAGGCTAAAGTCGGTTGAAATGAAAAAAATAACCAAACAAACAAACAAACAAAGAGAAGAGAGCACCATAAGGTGGATCCAGACGGCGTGGGATAAACAATTCTGCACGTGGAGTAGCATAGCAATACATTGGGCATTGATAGGTAGGGTGATAGGCGAAGCTGAAATATTTCACTGTGCAGTTGATTTGCCAGCTAACAATTCACCCAAAATGAAAAGAGAAAGGCAGTACGCGGAAAATCTTGTTTATTGTTCTCGTACCCAGTCATATTCAAAAAATGGTGATTGTACTTTCACATAAGGGTACCGATGAAGCCAATAAAGAAGTGTACATAACACTTACACAATAGACTGTAAAACGCGGTCGTCAGTTGTGGCTACTGTAGTACTCCTCACCATAACATTTGTGAATCAAACTCATGAAAAAGAAACAGTAGTAGGGAGAAAATAAAACAAACTCTCAATAACCATATCGTGTGTCGTAATATGTTAAAAGTTTTGGCTTGTGTATAGACCGTCATGTACGTGTTGTACTTTGTCCGAGTACATAAAGGGACTGAGCTGCAGGTAGGTGTGATATTGCGGGGATGGAGAACGGTTGTTCGTAATCAGCATTGGATCTGTTATGATAACTTCCCGCTCTATGTAACCTTAATTCAGTCGGTCAGCGGGTAGGGATTTGTTTCATCCAAGCTCTTCATCACGTTTAAGTATTTTAAAGGGACCGAGGTGTCGCGTTGTAATGGTTTCTTGAAACATATTGACCAATGAACAAGCATTTACATGTGAGTAAATCCGGAGATTTGTGTTCTATAAGCCAATTTTGGTGGTTTGCCGTGAAACGAAAGTCGGACATTTGTTGGCGTAAACGTGATATATAATCCATGCCTGGATCTGAATGTGTCAGGATTGAAACAATTCTTCAGGAAGGTGTAGGGTGGAACAGTAAACTAATCCAAAAAATGACCCCTTGAAAAGTGAATCGGGTTCAAAGGAAACTTTGCGGTAGATGATTACGTCATTTTTTCGAGCAGGACTGGTGGTATGTCGTCTATCTTAGTTGCCAGAGGAAACATTCGACCAGACCATTAGCAGCCGAGTAACTGCATACAGTTACGTAAAAGGAAAGATTGAGAGTGGCTGCTTCGATCAGTGATGATTGTGGGTGGTGCGCCAAAATGATCGGTACAGTGTCCCAAGAAGCTTTTGGAAATTCTCTCCACTGAAACAACCGCAATAGGTACAGCCAGAGGCCAAAGGGTGAAACCGTCGATTGTAGTCAGTGTATAAGGACGATCGTTGGGGGATGATAGTGGACGAACGGTGTCATGAGGGACATGCAATAAACGAGCGCCGGACTGGCAGAATTTTGCAGACGTGTCAACTGAATGCTTATGCATTCTACTTCATCGACAGTCGATACATTATTATGGCCAGCGGCGAATGTCTGTGGTCATATAGAGCGAAATAAAACATACAGTTGACTTTAGTGCATCGCGTTTTCAGGTGTTCAACTTAGTCCACAAGACAAACGCACGTAAGTAACAGTCCTACTATCATTCTTTGCCGTGCTTTTATAGAAACAACACTTTTCTGAAGTCACTTGTGGTTGCCTAGCTATTCGACAATGTGACTGATTATACAGCGATTCACTGTCAGGCTGGGAACAAACGAATGCAACTAACTCCCTGAAAGTTATTAACTACTAAGAAGTTTATGCAAGCGCTAGCTGATCACCTGTACATATATAATACTTGGAATGTTGAATTTCACTAAATTCATAACAGCGGATTCGAGCGATGGTACTATTGATTCTGGGTAGAATGAATGGGAAAGAATTTTTGATTGCTGCAAATTTTACGGATAAGATGGTGGACTTGGAACCCGAACTCCTAATCACCATATAAGATGTCAACACACTATTTGCCAAGCCACCTCTATAGCTCCATGGGCTTGATCGTCTTTAGCGTTAACTGTATTCCTATCATGACGTCTTCCTTGTCAATATGACGTCTGGTTTGTTTGTCTTCAGATCGATCGATTTAGCTGGTTGCGCTACTGCCTTTTATAGTATCAACCGCTAACCAATGAATTTCGTACACAGATTACATTTGGTCGTAAATTATACATTTTTGCTAACTACTAATTTGTCTTGTACAGAACTAGTTTGATCCAGATGAATCTTAAACATTCTGTCTGGCCCTGCTAGAATCTAGATGTCTATAACTACCCTGATAGACTGTCTATAGTCGTAGATCCTTATAGATTCTATGGGCACCTGTTCTATGAATCTTTTTTCCGCCCTCTCGCTGTCTCCTGCGAAGCTGGTTATTACATTATTTTATCCGCCTTATCAAATCTCCTATCTTCCGTTACCGTCCCACCTGATGTCAATTGTCATTCGAAATAACACGTCGCACATCTAAGCTATTGTATTTCTTGAAGAAAATAGCCACATTTTTTATGAGTCCCACTACATTTGGTACTCGGATTCTAGTGGAGTTATTGAACGAACCGTTCAATATTTAGTTCAAAGACCAGCTGAAAGTAGGAGGCAGAATATTAAACATGTTGTAAAGTATGTTTTAGAAATTTCATACTTCTCTTCGAATGATATTAGTTAACTCTCCCAAACCAAAAGCAATCGAACGTCATTTGTTCAATAACAAGCGAGAATGTAATATGGAGATTCAGAATCCCCACCTACTTCCTCATAAATTACCGTGGATTCAGCATTAGGTTTCCTCGTTATCAGCTGCCTGTTCTGCTTGGCATTCACGTGACAAATTTCTCATCACCAACCCACGTTGCGGAGCATGCTATCAGCATAACATCCAAAGCGACCAATTTGACATACAAACTTCGTCAATTTTGTGTTCGAATCAATTAAGATATACTACTACTCATTCTAATAACCTTATTAATCATGAGCAGCTCCAAGTGTTGAACAGCTGATGTCAGACCAGATAAGTGTACCAAACCCTCAACCGGCAGTTTCTCTGTCAGCTGATAAGTGTTTTGTGAGTTTTCACAATTCATCTTTAGTTTGAGTTGAGTAAACATTTGTTAGGACAGAAAAATGGATTTTGACATGAACAGAATTACTGATGAGTAGTCGGGGATTTGGTTAATTTC
>LUCH01000712.1:19115-104383 GCA_013368495.1 Paragonimus heterotremus | reverse complement strand
AAACTCGAGTCTAGTGCTTCTGCTTTTCGAAAGGGGCCGACTGGAAAGTCTATGGGAATGCGACAGCTGCGATCAATTGTGAGTGATGTTCAATTCGAAATGAACAGAATTGTGTGACCAAGACGAAACCCAGCACCGTCAGCACTGACTCAGAGGCTGTAAGAAGCTGTCTATATCATCATGAAGTCTGTCAACTGTTTAGCTGCTGATATAGTAGACAAACAATACACGACCAATTGTTCACCACAAAAGAAGTCAATGAACTTCTTTAATATGAATGTTTACTAATATCGTCAGGCCATTCATCCGGAGATTTCTGTCGTCGCAAGTTAAACAGCTCACACTCAAAAATACCCTTAACTGACTGACCTGTCTGCAATGCTAACAGTACAGCTAACACTCATCCAAGGCGAATGATTTTGTCTTATCCGTAGGGGTACAGCTACTCATATGTCTGTGAACCGACTACACTAAACAACTTTAACACGGTCTTAAGAATGAATTAACACAGTCAACTCCGGTTACTATTCAATAGCGACACGATTGCCCACCTATCATCACAATCGCAAAATCTGTGACTGAATGGGAATACTCAACCAAATGTATAGCAAATTCAGTGGAAGTTGATGTGGAAAATATTCAGCCGGTCCATCGAATTCAGTCAGCATAACTGACTATATATTGACTGTCAAGGTGACCGAGAAAATGAACTATGCGGAAAAGTATTTGTAATCTAACCTTCTGACATAAGTTGATAGGTAAGGATACTAGAATACCGCTAGACTAATCGTTTCATGGTTCACTCTGAGTAGACGAATATACTGATGAACATAGGAAATGACTTCAATTTTCTGGCCGGTCATGCCGTTAGTGCTCTAACCAGAATACTTCTTAACCGCATTTCAGCGTGTCTAAATATATCCAAGTATACCCAACGTCAGAACCGTTGCTGAATGTAAAATACAATGCTAAGTTAAACGGCTGCACTAAAACACAGCTTCACCGGGAAAACTGTTGTTTACCGAAATAAATTTGCAAACTGAAGTTATAAACAACAGACTACAAGACTTATTTATTGATGGATTGTGCTGCATTTAATCAGGTAAACACTTCAACGTTATGGTCAACCTTGAGGAACAGCCAGTGACTACCACCAAAGAGTTGGTACCCTATCGTCGACAATTAGAAGACATATTTGAAATTATTAACTTCAAAGAAATCACAGAGAGCTTGCACTCATTAATGTATCCCAAACTTTCATTACTACTTTGACAAGAAACTTGTCAACCAATTGTCTTTCTGGACATTTTCATAATCCGACGATCAAGCGACACAATCGAAAGATTCCTTCGTCGAAAGACCACATGAGGTGATCAGTATTTGATCTTCAACAGCTTTACGCCAATTCAATACAAACGTGCCTTGGTTAGAAATTTATTTCATCGGGCCAGGTAACTATGCGCTTCAGACACCTCACACAGTGAACTGCAATACTTGTAACTGATGTTGCAATCCAGTAGTTATATCCATGCATTTACCGAGCGACGCAACAAGGGAGCTAACCATGCCCAAGCGGAGCGTCGCCTTAGAACTAGCCTATGAAAATGATGATGTGAGGACGCAACTCAGTAGGTGACCTTGAGCGGCAGTCGGTTGGACGTCCTATGCGGCTTCCACCACGATGCTGTATTCAACCAACTGAATACGAATCCCTTCGGTGAAGGTGTCACTACTTACGCATGCCTACTGCCATTGTATTTGCCAGTTCCATTGTGGGTGCCAAGTCATTTATATAGGCAGAGAAGAAAAACAGTTGCGCAATCGAGTGACCCGGCATCTTCCGACTTGGGTTGAGTGTGAGATGAAACAGGCGCCAGCAATCGATGTCGTAAGGTCGATTTAATGCAAGCAACAGCATATTCAACCATACGTCGTTTGCTGACCATTGGATATGAGGTCATCACTATCCATGGTTTCTTAGTCGTCTGCGCGATCAACACTCGACGACGTCTTCAGTTCGTTGAGGCTGTTGCCATTATCAGGGGCCAAACACTCTTTTGCCAAAAGAAGGACATAATCGGCAGTATAAAACTACGGGTAAATGGACAATTTCATTGCACGTGTGTGGGTACGTCAGTTGTATGTGTACTCGTAAACTCCTCTTCACTAGCCCTGCTTCACTTTGCTATACAAAAACCAACCGGATGAAATGCAGCGAAATTCGCCAGTCAGTAATTCGTGTATACTATTGTTTTGACTCCTGTGTACAGTAGTTTCTCTTGCAAAGTAAAATATTCCTTGTGTCTACACTAACAGCAGTAGTAAAATAACAGTCCGTCCCCAGTTTTAACAATTTAAGTTGAAACGGTTGAATTTGTAAGCTGAAAAATTATTGAAGACCATGATAATAACGTTAACTTGAAGATAGGAGCGAACTAGATCTTATATCAACATTTATGTCAAACTCATCGAAAATCCAAAAAATAAACGGTTTCACCATTGTGTTTCGCCATGGATGTAAATAGGTAAGCCGTGGTTTTATTTACCTAGTCCAATAAGTTTGAACTAAGAAATTCTATAACTTTTTCGGACACTATTTCGATTGAAATGGATAACTTTTTTAAGTGTTGCATCACCGATAGAGTTATCTTAGTGCTATCTATTCACTCCCGGTTGTCGTGTCAATAAAAGTGATAATCAAGATATCTTCTTAAGACCAGGGAGACAGTAGAACAAAACTTCATAGGAAAAACATACTTTTTCCCTCGATTTGGCAAGCAATGTCTGTTCAAACAGAAACGTTGTGCTGTTAGCAAAATTAATGAAATTGTTTTATATGGAAGGTGATGAAGAACAGAATGTGGAGATGTTTAAGACAAAGCAAGTATATATCATGTTAGTAAAATGTTCAGTAATAAACTTCTCGAACGCAAACAATACGGTAAAATGTTTACTTTTACTGACAAGCTTCTTTGGAAGACGTTAATTTTATTAAAACAGACAGTCTGTGATGTAGCATTTAGTGGTTGGCTAGCAGGTAGTGGAAGTCGTAAAACTGGTTCACAATCGAAATGTTGTAAGCAGTGATAAGTTCATTTAGATGAGTATAAAGAACGTTAACGTGTAGTCACCTAGCTAGAGGTGGTGTGTTTTTAGATGGCCAAACTACATATCCTGTTTGATTATGCATACGGAAAGTTGTTTTGGTCATTCAGTCTTCCACCGTATAAGTGTAATTGGTCAGATTTGACCAAATCTGATAGTTAAAAAGGACGGAATTGTAGCTGCCAATCAGCGATTCACACGCAAAGATTATTGACGTGGTTGATGTCACGAAAAGCAGTTAACTAGATGCGGATTAATTGATTAAATTCATTTTACAGACGATATTATTGACATGAAGTACTGTTATTACTTAATGGGCCTCACGCCAGCGAAGCTGCTATAATGAATATAGAACCACTTCAGACAAGTTCATCGGTGAGATTTTACTGCGTTTTTGCTAAATGCACGTTATGATCCAAGTGAATCGCGACTGGTTTTCCCTTACACTTTGCACTGTGCATTTTAGTGTTAGTGGAAACCCACAGCATCCCTTTGGTACAAACACGAAACGCAGAAACTCATCTGTGCCCGATATTCTTCACCGAAATGTCCACGTTATGGTTATAAAAACAGAAAAGACTCGTGTGGACACCGATGTACGGTAGTTTGGACACACAGATGTACAGCTCGTATTTACTAAGGTGGTTTGGCATCCCTCGCAGCTGTTGACCGTACACGTCTCAACACTTCGGTAATTCAACGTCTGTTCATTATCTGTTTAATGCACCTCACCAGGTTGTCACATCTGTTTACCATTTGTTTTAATATGAACCGATAGCGGATCATTTAATCAAAGACTCACACAGCTTCAGACAGTTCCAACTTGCACGTGACTTGTCTTCATATTTTGGCCGCTCCATGCGTTTTTATTTAACCTTGTGATAATTCGTACTTCTGAGACAAAAAGATTTGACTCAGTATAATTCTACAAATTTTGATGTGTCCATGTTTTCAGCTTGTGTAGTGTTCTCACAATGGCTTAAGTGTATGGATGGGAGGCGACTTTCCTAAACTAATTTCTAGTCACGTTACAGTAAAGAACAACTTTTCATGAAAAATATATGCATTGTGCACATCAACTATAACTACAGAGAAGGGTTGTGGTAGCACTGAATTGCAAGGTGTGCTGAATTTTCAATAAAGTGACTTAATATCCCAACCACCTCATCAAGATACACCATCATATTTGCGGTATTCCATACTCTTCCGATAACGACTGTGTTCCAGTGAAACCAAAATGCCAAGCGCTAGAAATCGTAAACGGAGGAAACGAGACTGGTCTAGACAGTTTTAGTGAATACAGATTTACTTTGATTAGTTATCCTAAATTGAGTGCTAGTGAAGTGGGAAAAATTTACTTCTGTCACGAACGTTTTGTACAAGTCGATTCTTTGTTCTTGTTCAGATCGCAATTAAAACTTCAAGTACGATACTCTAACCTCTAGGTTCCCTTTAACCACTGCGTCAGAACAAAAATAGGATATATATTACGATAGGTTATTATTTCGTTCACCATCATTAAGTTATGCACATCGTACAAATGAAGTCAAACAGTGACTAAGCGCGCCTAAAAACACAACAAAGGTTACGTAGTCACGAAAATGATCGGCCGATGTGTTGCCTCACCCACTTGCGTGCACACAACGTGGGCTGATAAATTCGGATAATCATGGCTTCATAAAAGGCCAACAGTTTGAGGTTTCAACTGCGCAACAGTAGTTTGAATAAGTTTACTTAGTAACCTGGCTTGGCAATCGATGAAGTTGGTTTTTTAGCAGACAGTTCACCTTACTGATACCGGTGCGTCATCAGTTGTTTCAACCACTTCGAAATGTACTCGATCATTCGCTGTGGCAGTTAACGATCTGTTCTATTTGTGTGAACACTATTGCAACCGGAAGTGAACTAGTACACAACATGGAAAAGGTGAATCAGACTACCTTCTTTTACGATTACCTAGAACTGGTCATCTGATGGTTTGATCTAAAGGCAAATGCGACTTAAAGCAGACCTAAGTTTATGTATGACATCATTGAGTGGGTGGTAACATTCAAATGGCAAAAACAGGAATACATCCTTCTTCTGAGACTTATAAATGCAATGTCCTTATTCACTGTACTGAAAGCCTCAGTGAGGTTCGTGGGATATCCGTTTGATAGAAACATTTTTATCAACATCCCCTGCTCTGTCAGTAGTTTATCCGGGGGACAAGTAGACCTGGCTCCGTGAAACAGAGTTCTGATTGGATCAATTTTGTATGCAATAAGAATAACGCTTGAAAAATGAAGATATGGACCATCCCATGATGTTTTGCGGTGAACTGCACGTCGTAACATGCTGTCCAAATGTCTGTTACTAAGTACACCCAAAAACGCTGAACGTGAATATCATAGAGGAGGTTAAAAACAACTGGAAGTAAGCAACTGCAGTAAAACTCAAGATACCATCAACTTGCCGTTTGTACAATCTGTGGCCTGCTGCCCAGTCATTTCTAAGATGTTCACTAATGTTGAGTTTAACGGTCCAACTCTACGTTTCTGTAAGCAAATCCGGTGAATAGGGAACAAACGTTTTGTGCATCGTAGAAGAAAATTTTTAAGGTATTCCCGTGTTATACTTGACGACCAACGAAAGTGAACAGAATTTTAGCATCGTAACACGGCTTCGTTTCGTTATGTGAGATATAAAAACCCGCGTTTATGAATAATTCAGTCGTACACAGTATTTTTAAGACAACTATTCAACTGGAGTGTCCCTTCGTTTGCAAAGTAGTGCTTCGTATTTGTATTTTCTCATCCAACGCAGAAACTCCTGTGATGATTCGAGATAAGAATATGCGAATCTCGTTTACCCTAGTAGATAAACCACTGATCAGGGCTTCGCAGTTAAAATGATATATATGATTCCACCAAATTCACTAGGTGTTGTTTTATTTTTTAACGTTAAGCTGTAAAGTTATTCCACGCCATTCTTTTTTGCTAGTCACCTTAACAGATCCGATGTATTGTGTAAGGTAAATATATACTCATTAACTGTAATGACATATATTTACTTTAAATACACGCCAAAGCTTCAAGATGAAACAATGTTATACGACTTCGTTCATTTTCATCCTGTAGATGTAAAATATGAATTTCAAATAACATCCTCACTTTAAACTACAGTGGGCCCAGCAACTAACTTATGTGTTGATGTTTTCTGGCTTGTTCAACGCAATGCGCTTTCTGTCCGCCATGTTTGTGCTGTGCAAAATTCCACACTAAGCAAGCCGTAGTGCTCATATGCAGGCTGACCGAGGTAAGTGTCTCACAAGACATTTAACCCACTGGCATTATGTTGTATGTGGAGTGAATTATGCTGTAGTATGACTCAATTGCTTCAACTGGAAAGCCTCATTGGCTTTGTCATTTTCTATTATACAACCTCGACTGTCAGATACCGTGTAACATTACAGTGGTATTCTAACTAGATTTTACAAAGGGACAACAACACACAGGTGCGTGATGTTTCTATCTTGTGGTAAAGCCTGTAACTATAATGATCAGTTAAATGATGACAAGCTGTATGAAAATTAACCGGATAGGAATCGAATCGACTGCTTCTTCTAAAATAAAATTTCTACACGGTCCAATAGTTAAGACATGCAGGTCTAGATAACTGTCAATTATAAATTACACTGAAGTCAGACGCAATCATACTGTTGTTTAATTTTGCGTTCATAAATCTACACTATTTCTAATAAAAACGGTGCTTAACCGCAATACCATTTGTTGTGTGATATTCGTGTGCAACCATACTCTGCGAACAAACATTCAAGTAGCCGTACACTAAATTCTAAGTAGTTTCCGTTCCAACCTCTAACCGTAACTTAGTTCTCATTCGGTTATCCGAAAACAATTCGTGGTTTTGTTAAAAATTAAACGCAACTGATTTTTCCACTAGAAAACTTGTAACAGTGATTAGTCTAATTAACAAGACAGTCGAAACTAGGAGGACAAATAAGTACCGTTTTATTGTTATAATCTTATCATAATTTTAGCGTATTCTATGAGCCTAGAGTTGAAACTTCGACTAAAATTTTTCAACCGTATCACAGGCAGAGTGAAAATGTTTTTATCATAACGAACGTAACATATCATACGAGCACATGAGAACACTCTCTTCTGAAGTGTTTTTTTCTATGGGGATTAATCGATCTTTGTTATTTTCAAGTTTATCCAGCTACAAGTTCACTGTTGACTAATTTGAACAAATCTGACTTATATATTCTACTGACTTACTGTTCAACGTTTATTGCTCTCAACTCCTATGCTTTTCTACGTGTAAACAGATTCTTACTGCTTTAGTGAAAGCCTTGTGCTAAACGTGTGTAGCCCTCACCCAAGTGCGAACGTCAGGTTTACCGTCCGACTTTGGCTACTATGCAGTTCGCCAGAAGAAATTGTCATTCTCTTCTGCTGGGAACGCATTACACGTACCAAATGGTTATTTGCAGTAATGTTACCTTTAAGAACTGGGGCGATCAGTCAGTTGAACCTTACCAAAATAAAACCACTAGGCCCCAATTTGAAAGTAGATTATTTGAACGAGGAAAAACTGCCTAGGTATTTGTAAGTCGTAATACATCAACAACTACGAATTACAGTGACGGAACCAACCTCATCCGTTCGTGTTAGGTAGCGGTAAGACCACTTATAGTTCCCATCAATGGAAAAATTCAACAGATTAAGAACGCAGAGGATCGATGTCTTCTCATCCAGTGGAACAATTTCAGGTCTACCCTTCTGTTATTCATTCAAAAATCGTAGGTGTGCCTTCCATGAAACTATGACGCTGATTTGGCTCAGCCACGTTAAAACATTTGTCGGCTATCATTGAAACCATTTACTAACAACTGTATCCTATACTGTCAGCCATAATGATGGGGGTTAAGGAAATTGTGAATTGTGTAACACGTCGAAACAACCTAACTAATTCAGAAATGCAGAAGTACTATACTTATCTCAAGCAGGATAACTTATGTGTACAGGGCATTCAACGTCAGCTGGTTAAAGATAGCGGTTTGCTTCGTCATAATAACCAACTGGACTGATTATGATGCAAGCCAATGAAATTCGACAAACCCGAAGCCCATTTCATTTTAGGCCAGCAGACAAGTAATAAGCTGCAATCGTGGGATATTAAGTATACAGTGAGTTGATCTTCCAAAAGTTTGTCTAACTGTCCACTTACAGTAAGACTGCGATTTACTTTATTGGGCACAATGAACTAAAGCAAAGTTGGTTGACCGCTGCTTGTTTGGCGAGGAAGATGTTCGGATGACGACGAGTTAGCAGTGCGTATTGTGGAGACTTCTATTGCCTCAAAGTGTGGTAAGTATGAAACTGATCAAGCCTGACGGCCAGATAAGGTAGTGATACAGTGCAATCGCTGGATGATGCAAGACCGTCTGCCGTCGACATCCCGCGACATACCGAGCAGAGACAGAAATGAACTCATATCTTACAAATGCATTAGACTGAATGTTATTTGGCATGTATTAACCTTAATAAGGGCAAGATCACTAGACAATCGTGCCTGCTTCATCAGATAGTATTATGGGACGCGCAACAGAAAGGCAATTCAACAACACATATTCAAAACACTTCTTTTCAACCAATAAGAAAAAATTTATGATGATCTGAACGCCTAGTTTTACCTCACCAATCAAATAGTAAATACGAGTTGTTCATATACATATATACATACTGAACACAGCTTGGTTGTACACAGTGGCGAACTTACCACAGAAAGTGAGGAACAACTGTGGGTTAACTGGAAGTAAAAGTGAAGATCCAGGGAGGAAATAAGTTTGACGTTATAACAGTGCACACGAATCCGCAACACAACTCTCAGTCGCTTATGTGCTCAATAATACCGGGAAACGTATCAGCTAGACATTCACGCAAACCGCTACCACCATTGACCACCAACTGCCACCATTGACCAAAGATTTCAAAAACCCTTCTCATCCACTTCTGGAGCTGTGGTGAATGCTTGCTTGTTTACAGTTTGGTCGCAAAAACGATTGATCGATTTCAGCTAATGGGCAAATGAAAGCATAACAGTTTAGCATAATAAGTCACAAATCCCGTTCTGCAAAACCAAGCAGAGAAGCCGAGGATGTCATGTTGAAGTCTATCTTCAACGCACTGCCATTTTTCCTAAATCACGAATAATGAAGTGGCCACCTGACAATCACAAACTGCTCGAATCATTTCTCGCAAATAAATCACAGAGCAGCAGACCGTTAACTGACATTTGTAAGAGGTGCCTGAGCCAAATAAACTTGTAAGACGAGACCGTCAGGTTAAGCAATCGACAGACGATGTCCAAGACTATGACCCGAAGCATATTACCAATGTTCCAGTGATTCCGGTGGACAAAAACAGATATTATATGAATATCGGATAGGTCAGATGTCGCTTCCACAGAATGAATTTGCTCGCACTGTTACATTCTACATTTACTCCGTTATGAGAAGTCGGACTTTGTGAGTTAGTAGACGCAAACGAAGCTTTAAATTTACGATACAATATAATCACAATTTTCGCCAGATTCGAAAAACCTCCAAGGCACACAAACTTAACAGCTAAGACCAATGACATATCAACACTGTTAAGAGCACATGTTGGGCCATGCGTGTCCTGCGCAAACACCGAACACTTGTATTGTACTGATCCAGCGATTAGCAGGAAAAAGCAGTCGTACAACTCTGAGACAAGCAAATGATTCAAGCTAGCCTTACGTGTATAAAAACTGCTGACAGTAGTTGATCAGCACATTCTGCGCTAATGTTAGCACAAAATCAGCTAACCGTTACAAGCCAACAAAATGGACTAATTAGATAGGTCAATACTGCCACTTATCACCTGTTTAGTGAGCGACTGTTGATGTTGGGCCCCTCATTTTTCACCATATTTATCTCTCTTATAACACCATCTGTTTTATCAGCCACAACGGTAGGTGTCCAACGATTAACTGAAGTAAAGTTTTAGAGATCTACATAAATTAGCGTTACCATAGCTTAAAGTGAGCAGCCAGGTGATAAGAGAAACAAGAAGATACGGTTGTGCTACGAATAGCTTATCGTATATACACCATTAAGAGTGACTCCAAATAGGAATATGTACAGGTTTCATTTTGAAACACTCTTAATTGAAAACCGCTTCACAACCATCTGACTAAATTCGGTTCGCCAACTCCGAAATGACAAACAGATATATGTTAGTCCAGATTTATAATTCGTTCGAAAAATTGAAAATTGACTGTAGCTGACTGTGTCAGTTGGTGCTCGGCATTCAACCTTTTTGCAACAAGTTACCGGATTTTTTAGGAATGTGCACTTCGCGGTGTTTTTAATATACGTGAAAGACTAGATGTATTTGTGCGAGCTCCATAGTGGGCATTTAACTCTCTTCCGCGGTCTATTCCTCATTTCCTAGGGATATCCCACTGTTTCCGCTTGCACCCAAATTGCTTTGTGATTTAGACTGACAGCATGCCAAGATTCCTACCCTGAGGTTCGATGCGGATTACCACCGACGCGGAAAATATTCCTGATTTGGTTCAAAGAACACATTTGATTGTGGCTTTCAAATAGCAGCTTTAAAATACATTTTCAGAAGACGAAAATTAATCAGTTTAATTTATCTGGGCACACTGTTGCCTACTGAAAAATTAATCAACTTAAGTTTCCCTACATTTGAATGGTAATTAAGAATTTCGGTGTTCGATGGAGTGCAGTAAATGAAATCTGCCTAGCCAGCGGGTATCAAATGATGTTCTATATAGCAAACCTATTTTTGCAGTAAATAAAATAATGGTTATAACATTAGAAGCCTTGGATTTTTGTGAATTCGGAGGCTTGCATAATTTGAAGAGGAATCCTTAGGAACATTTCAGTCTGAGGTTGATTGTGGAATAAACTGCTTCTCACGGTTCATATGTATAGATTGTAGAACACAGTTATTATAGGGGCAAATGCAAACAAGTATCTGGTATGTTGAAATATCTCAATCAACACTAAACTACAAACAGACAGTATTCTGAAGTTCGTAAACATTCCAGCTTTTTTTAAATGTTAATGAGAAGATGGTGAAACGTGTGTGCATAGAATGAGTCGATCACATAGGATTATAAATCTATCCACCAAAGATTCCGTAACCGCAGGATCTGGCAGTAAGCTGCAGTATGGACAAGTCTTAAACGTAAACACATTTTGTTTACACAGTTCCGTTACCACTGTGTACTCTAGTTTCAAGTTAGAATCCTTCAGGTGAGAAAAACCCAATTTTCCTTTAGACTGTGCGTAGGGAGTATGTATGAATAACATTTCATAACTCACGCCGACAACAATTTACAGGGAATTTGTTCAGACATAAATCATGTCATACTAGACACCTGTTGACCGTTTGGTTCTAGATCGTTTAATGGGCTCTTTCTCTAACTGCCAAGATGCGAGCTCCTGTTGATTAAAACAAGGTGTCCACCGTGAAGATTATTATAAATTATTAATATACGTAAATGTCCGTGGGTAGGAAATTTTTGTAAACCCTATCCTCTTGTGCACAATGAGTAAATGCCAAACCGTCTTGAGGATGGTGGCGAAGTTCCCGTGTGCTTAATTTCAAGCGGAGATAATGTACAAAGTTGGATATAGGTAGGATCAGTCCAAAAATTGAAGGCTCTACCAATTCGTTTCAAGTGACTTAATGCTACTTGTGGCACTGCTGCATAATTCACTGGCACAAAATTTTTCTGTCAATAGGATATTCCAATGACTAGTTCGGATACTTGCTATATTAATCTGACATATCCAGGATAGTAAAAAACTGTTTTTACGAATCACATATATTCACATTTTGTTAAATGCCACCGTTAAACAGTAAGTGATCACATACTTGTTACATGTGTTTCTGTATTTCCACAGAATCTCGAAATAGTGCATGCTATTAGAAGTCAGTGTACACTAGATATAAGTAGATGTGAGAACTAGAAACAGTTCATTCTGTTTTTGCAATTAACGCAGAAACGACTTTCCGGTGGCACTTTAACTGAGTAAGACTTGGGTTTTTGGACGGCTACTATTTATCACTGTGATGACTAACAAGCTTGCCCCCAAAATTCTACTAGCAAGAGTTTAATACTTTTGTTGAAAGTGAGCATACGATATGAAACAATGCTAACATTAACAAATCTAGTGAAGGACTGACAGAAAAATTTATTAGAATACACTATTATAATACTTTATCCATAGTACCGCTAGGTTAATCTATAAATACTGATGACTGTCATTAGTTATGCTACGTTCTTCTTGTTTCGTAACTATCAAAGCCACAACTGGAGGACGGGTAAAGTAGAAACCATCATGATTTCCCATTTGTCAGTCTAGCTGTTCACTGAAGTCACATGCTGTGTTAAGAGTTGATTGGAAAATCATTATAAGAGGCCAACACATTTATGATAAACCGGGTGTCTCACATTAAAGTAATGGTCAGAATAATCCATCTCACTAACTTTCATGCAATTCACCTGGAAAGGATATATTCTTTATGTTGTCCAGCAACGTTGCGATGGACAGTTTTTCATTGCCCTATATCCTGCATTGTATTTAACTTCCGGTTCGTGCTTGTTATCTCTCTAGTTCACATAATTCATTTGGGGCATAAAGTGTGCTTGGATGGTTATTCTGAATTAAACGGGGCTTTCATAAAACAATTCATCTGAAAGTTACAAACCGAGTTGCTAAGCCTACGGTTTTTTTTCTGAATGTAGCTTAACGATTAAAATGACTAGCAGCCTTAACAAAGCGTTTATTATAAAATGGTGAATTGTGTTCAGATTAAAAACGCTATTGTCACGGCAATCTATTGTTTGTGTTTCCTAAATATAATTATCAATGCAATTAAAGTGACTAGTTTAACCATCATCAGAAAATGCCTATGCAAAGTTTACGAGAATCTAGGGAAATATTTGTAATGGGGATTAAGAGAACTATTGCTCCCCCATGCTTGAAATAACCTAAGTCCCCAAAGTTCTAGTACTGATTCAAACCATGCTCATCTGGTTCAATGAAGACGGCAACTTCAACCTAACTGAGAACTCCTGGTCACGAGGTTGTCAGTTGGATAGAACAGAACGATTCTGTGCATTTTCCTCCCGAAAGGATCCGGCAAGCTGAACATTATTCGTACAAGGTTGTGGTTGAGCATTGGTATTTCATCGTTCGGTCATATATATTGTGCGGTTATTGGCGTTGTAGCTAACATGCTAGTCTCAAAAGCACGAGGGTCAGAGTAAAAAATCTGATCCGGACATGGATATGCACAAATGATTCAATGTATTGAGAGCAAAACTGGAGTGTAGTGCTTCCTTTCGAAGTAGGCTAGCCAAAGGACCTGTCTGAATGCGGAGGTTGTCATCAAGTGTGGATGGTATATAATTTGAAATCTCCCATTCAATTTTAAAAGAATTGTAAACATAGGACTTTGTAAAAGCTTTTGCAGTTCGTTCAAAAGGTATGCATCGAGAAAGAATGTACCGATAGTTTCTTAGTGACCACTGCTTAGGTGCCTACAATACTGTCCCAGACTAATTCACGAGAACGTAACTGATATAGTAATTGAACGAGTGAATCATTTGAAAGCTGTTTTCACTGCAGGTAAACACTGTTATCCTCAAACTTTATCGGCTACTGTTCGTTGATCTTGATCAGAGGTATGATGGACTCCCATTCGTCCACTACGACTAACATCGACCACAAATCACAATGTTCACTTTTTAATAGACAAATCACAACTCAATAAATATAAAACTCAGTATGAAAAGAAATACGATCGACTACTGAATAAGCTGGTAGCCAGGCCTGTGAATCTGACATTAGTAACCGCTCAGCGGGGCACCTTATGTGCCTTGTGCGAACTACACATAACTTTCAATTCCCACCAGTGCCGGCTTGCCTGGAACTCGACCGACAGATGCAGGCAGATGTTGCTATATGCAGCGCGCTAGCTGAACGTGTGCAAGCAAAACCGCGATGGACGTCTCAGTCGACCCCATGTTGACCTCCGAAGTGCTAACACTCCACGGTCAGGGGTAGTTACAGTTGCCTATGGTGTCGACCTAACCGGTCGACCAAAGCAGGCAATCAATCAACCAGGTGATTGGTTTACGTTTTGCATGTATGTGTGGATCCCTATCTTGCTGTTAACCTGATCAGCCTTACGGCTTCTGCAATTGTGGCTCTGAAAACTACTGAATACTTGCCGCTTACTCGAGGTGACTAATGGTACAATTCAAACTGGGTGCCAACCGCAAGGGCCCCTGCACTTCATCTGGAGTAATGTAGAATCTAGGTTTTGTCCACAGATAACTTGACCTGAGAACAAGGGAAACCAATTCGTAAATGGTTTGGACGCTAAAGGCGTACTGGTCACGCCGAACGTATTAACGACCAGACTGATTTTACCAAAGTTTGCATGAATCTGATAGTAGACACACTAAAGTTATCATGTCTACTTCACAGGAAAGATCTTGCACATGTTTGAAACATCCGTAAAACTTTATATATATGGAAACAAATTACCATGTGCTTAGTTAAATCAACAAATACCCATAATGTCACGTTGTTGGTACTTTCCTATGTAGAATAATAAAACTTAAGATTTCACTAAATATCTCTAAATTAGATAGGCAATAAGTAACTATAAAGATTGTTCAAAACACTGACTTCTCTTGATCCATTTCACCAGTAACGATAGAAGACATACGTTGCGAGATGTTAACGTTTTGTTTACTCTCCTCAGTCACGAATGTAAAACATTGGAATATATAGGACATGCGGATAGCAACAACGATAAAAATAACCAACTGTTGGGTTTACATGAAGCAAGGAATGTTATCAGTTTCAGGACAGAAAAACTGCATGTACCGATGACTGTTTGCAAGGAAAGGAGCAGAGATTAAAGAAAATGTTACTCGCGAACGGCTGAGAAGTTCATCCATGTTCACAACCAGAAAAGACTGACCAAAATTGCCGTCACTACGGTCCCTACGAAACCGATCTCTTTGAACCTTTCTTTCAATGGCGATTATATCACAATTGATGTATGCCAAAAAGTACAGTCTGCTCTAACTCGTACACACCCTGCGGCCAAATTGCGGTTGTTACTCACAACTAGGAGTGTCGCTCAGCCTATCCGTTAACGTCCTACCGAAATTTTCTGTCTCGCATGTAATCTATCGGTTCACTTGCAGTTGCGGTGACCTCTATATCGGCAGAACAGATCGGTAAGTTTTTTACATCATACAGATAAGGACAGACAGGGAGTAGACACGCCTACATGGGTTGTCATGATCGTGCGCGCCATGACGCAACAGGCAATGGCAACACAGCCAGTGAGACAAAATCCGACCTCATCCATAGCAAGGCACATCATGAAAACAGGTAATGTTGTTAACATCGTCAATCCGTTTGAAGTGTTGTTGCGTAGTCGGAATCCGAAGTTGCTTGCCGTCTCCGGAACAATGTTAATCAATACTCGCCGTCCGGTCCCGTGTGTGCAAGAACTGTTGACTCATGCAGTTTGTCTGCCCTGGAACTGATAACAGTCCTTGTTTTGTGTGAACACAACCGTTAATTGTTTCTATTGTTGTTGCTATCCGCATGTCCTATATACTCCAATGTTTTAAGTTCGTGACTGAAGAGAGTAAACGAAATGTTAACATCTCGCGATATGTCATCTACCGTTATTGGTGAATAAAGATTGTCAGTTTTGCACCGTACTCCAGTTGCATTGAACAAAAATCCTAACAGATACTTTGCCCCTGATTGCGAGGACATCAATTTTTAGTTAACAGGACAGGTATTAACTGCACTGTTAGAACAACTGAACAATCTGGACGCCACCCATAATTGACCACCGGCCAGTGTTCAAGCTTTATAAGTTGGTCTTTTTCAAGTAAATGCCAGGCCAAGGGAGAACAGCTCGAATCGTGTACGTATTTAGACGTCTGCTCGAATGGCAGTGCGACAATTAATGAACTGTTCTTCAGCCTAGATTTCTATTCATCTCGCCAAATCCAATTTTACATTCACCATGCACATCTGAAAACTGTCGAAAATCCTAAACCATTTAGCATTTCATAGGTAATATAACACAAAGTCAAACCTCAGTGGCGCCAATCGGAAATGTTGCCTGCACGCAACAAACCACGGTATAATAATTCCAAGTTGAACATCACCCATAACTGATCGCAGCTGTCGCATTCCCATAGACTTTCCAGTCGGCCCCTTTCGAAAAGCAGAAGCACTAGACTCGAGTTTCGCTCTCATTAGAGCTCGTCAGTAATGCATATCATCGCCACTGCCGGGGCTTGAACCACGGACACGCTGTTCATGAGGCAACCGTGTTTACCACTGCGCCATTGACCTCACGTTAGGCACGACCGAATTATCATATGTGAACACTCAACTACTTTCGCTTGTGAGTAATGATCAGGTTGCCCGATCGTCTCGATAGGAGGCATATTAACTGCCTGTTAACTCCAGTCGATAACCCCGCGATTAGGACTTCCTTGACAGGTCGAAATTTCCGATCTCATTAAACCTGCTAGGCGATAAATTTTAGATTACTAGAAGGGGCCGACTGGAAAGTCTATGGGGATGCGACAGCTGCGATCAATTGTGAGTGATGTTCAACTTGAAATTAACCAAATCCGCAACTACTCATCAGTATAATAATTCATTTGATTGAGATTATTACGCTACTATATTACATTAAAATTCCGCTGTTTAGACACAACAAAACTGGCAGAAGTCAACATTTCTTAGTTGCTCGCTACTACCGAACAAATAAAATCCGGGAACAATTCTAAAAATCTGGTGAACTAACGAAAACAAGTGAAACCGAACGATATGGTGCACGTCTAAACTAAACTTCCGGGTCTACGAAAGTCTAAAGCCTATAACGTTGTTTCTAGGAGCGTAAAGTTAATTTTATAAAGTCAGTCTTAAATGCCTTAGCAAATCATGTTAATCACGGATTACCCCGAAGCCTTATGATCCTGTTGGTTGAACTGCGGTTAATACCATGACCTGTGTTCAACCGGTCTCATGATCGACAAAGCTGTATGTGGGCATATGCCCAAAATGAACCAATTTCGCTCCACATTCGCAACATGAAGCCATTCTGGCAAATGATTTTTGATTCTTAAGTTCACCTACGTTAACTATATCATTGTTAAAACGTTAAGATTACAGGCGTTTCATTTCTTCCCCGTTATGACCTTCAATTATTTCTGCACATGACTTTATGCGTACTGAGCGAACAGCTGTCCAATTCTGCTCAACTGTTCAGACAACCTACAAGCTGTTGTGTCTCTTTTGTCCCAGAGTCGATCAGCAGTTCTGTCAAGCAAACCAACATAAAGTACAGTGGAATATTCTTGCGGCGGTTTATTGACTTACTTTAGAGAACTGTCCTCTTTAATTTCTAAAAAGAGCTCATCCACTTTTCACGCTGGTCCATCACTTTATAAAAAATACTTTCATTTTTTGGAGAAAAACAACATTTCTCTGGGGAACTACAATTTGTAGCCAAAATAAACGTTCCAAAAATTTTATTACTCAAGAAGAAACAAGCTGCAGCAAAATTCAAACGCCTTCCCTTCCTAATTTTTGAGACCGCATTCAACTTCTTGGTTCTCACTAGAAATAGAGCAGGGTGGTCTGTAAGAGTGCGCAATGTACTGACCCCACTGTGAATCGTTAACAGTTTGTGGGACCCCCCAAGAAGTTGTTTTGCAAAAATAGTATACGCAGTTGTCTGAGATAAATAAGATATTGTTTTTAATGTGTTATAGTAGAAAATAAATAATGTACCCAAACAAGCATGTGAAAAAAATGCGCAATGGTGTGCAACTGCTCACTGACGAGTTTGTTTTGCTATTTATCCCTTACTCAATACCATTTTAGTCTCAGAAATTATAGTACCGTCTGAAAGCTTGAAATATACGCTATCTTTTTTGTTGACGCTATCGAAATCTGTCTGTCATTAACCATACTGTAAATGCAGCTTTATTTTATAAACTTGAAATCTCTCTGTGCAGTTTGTTCGCGCCTTCTTGCTCTTCATGGATAATATCCACTTCAGACTGCTAGTTTGCAGTGTCCAAGGCCACAATACATCCACAATACATCATGATGACCACACTGACGTTAACAGCCACCGTCATTAGTCCTGGACATCTTCTGCCTAAAATGATCAAATTAAAACAAAACCGGTCAAGTTAGTACTAGTAAGAGTCTGAATATCGAAGTATTACAACCGTTAAATATCCGTGCAGTTGTAACCAGTAAATAAATATCAAAATGATTAGTACTGTACGCAACTACACTGCCTAGGTCTGGAAGTGCTACACAGCTATTTATTATTTACGAATCTTATGGAGAATGGGTAAAGGACGGGTGACCGAAGGGATAATGACCTCGACTCATAACATAAAGGTTGTTGGATCGAGCCCCACACAGATGATATTTATTAGTCGTGTTGAAAATTTAACGAACTTGGTAAAACACTGTCGGTTTGAACAGTGAAGCCTTTTAATGTGATCTTGTTACCATTTTGTGGTATTACTGGGCGGGTGAAAAATAAAATTCATGATCGTCCTCAAATGTGAGCGCATTAAACGCTAATTACATAAATCCTGTCCTTGTTAACCATTCTGGGACTACTTACTTTCTTGCGAGCAATATCTTCGGTTAGTACTCAAGCATTGACGACTTGAATCGCTTTCGCAGAGCTTGTACTGGATGAGCAACATAATAGTAGAATTGAACAGGAAGTGCTTGGGAATAACACTGCAAAGTAGTGGAAAGTTAACTACCCATGTTTTATAAATACTGTCAACTCTTAAAAACACTGAGCTCGTAGTTTGCATGGACACTTAAGCGCACTGGGGATAACAAATGAAGTAACCGTAAGTCATATTTATATCGAGTTCCAAATTAGCAAAGGCTGACCAGTTACACGAGCACTGCAAACAAAGTGACACGTTTCTTCAGTCAACAAACCTCCAAAAACTTGCTATCGTCACGGTGTTAGCTTTTAGTATGATTGCTCTTGTTTGCGATCAGATACAGAGTTGATGTTATCATAAGTTTGGGTTTCACGTCACTTTATTTGAAATACGGATATTTCACAGAAAACTTGATATAATCCGGTTTATTGTCTCCTGCTACAGCCGAAGTAATTCTTGCAGAAATGAAAATGCCTATATTCAAGCAAGTCGTTAGCGAACCCAATTAGCAAAATAACGGTTCACTGATATTTGTGGCTCTGGCTATTCAGCGTGATAGTAATAGCGGAAGAAATTCAAACAACGTTGGCCATAATAATTATCGGTAACCTTTAAAGGACCAGAAGTAAGTAGACTACGTAGCCTCACGGTAACTGCTGTCATAAAGAGCCACTGTCTGTCGAAAAATTATCTCAAGTTGAACGTCACCCATAACTGATCGCAGCTGTCGCATTCCCATAGACTCTCCAGTTGGCCCCTTTCGAAAACAAGCAATGGACTCAAGGTTCGCTCTCATTAGAGCTCGTCAGTAGTGCATATCATCGTCACTGCTGGGACTTGAACCATGGACACGCTGTTCATGAGGTAACCGCGTTTACCACTGTGCCATTCACCTCACATTAGGCACAATCGACTTATCGTAAGTGAACACTCAGCCACTTTCGCTTGTGAGTAATGATCAGGTTGCCCGATCGTCTCGATAGGAGACATATTAACTGCCTGCTAACTTCAATCGATAACCTCGAGATTAGGACTTCATAGACAAGGGCTCCCTGGAAAGGTTATAGGAATGCGACGGCTGTCCTCAGTTGTAGATGATGTTCAACCTGAAATTAACCAGATCTCTACTACTCGTGAAAAAACTATCCGTCGACCGATTGCGCTTCTAAAGATAGCGTTATCAGTGTTACATTTCCTAAGGCGGGTGTGTTGATAAACTTCTCACGAGCTTCGCAACTTCACTAAATTAACCGAGTGTGAATAACAAGTTCATTTTCAATATGCATATCTTACGCTACATAATAACAGATAATCTACTGCCGTCTTCCGTTTTATTGATAAACACAATATAGGGATGCTCTTGGTTGAAACAGACCAACAGAGAGGTTACGATTTTTATTGCTTGTTTGATATAAAATAGCTATTAGGTAATATTTGTAGACGTAGCAGTTACTGATATTAATACATAGTTCACTTGTCTCTGGTTTGACCACAAATATGTCTGTAAGAAGTTGGCATAGGATAAAACCCACGGTTGTCATTTTGCTTACAGAGCCTTACGAGGAATTAAAATTGACCAGCGAAGGTACAAGATGGAAGCAATTATTTTAGTATATCGTTTGGAAAAGCCGGTTTTAAGCTGACCCTCCTAAATATGATTGCGTAGGTGACGATCTTTTCTTCTGCCGACACGTTTGTGACTACTGAGGTTACGTCTAAGAAAGCCACGTTACGGTTGCTGATATTGGTTGTATAAACCTCACTGACAGAGTGTCTTTCAAACCGAATGCAGACAGTTCTGATTTGATTGGTTCCAATGACCTTTGAGCTGCGGCGTGATACGGGGGCTCGTACATTTCAAGGATAGAGCTCAACGAACTGCGTGTTTGTGAACTTTAGGGAGACCATAGCGATCAGGATTGACCGTTTCTGTCGGTCTGTTGCGTTCAAAGATGCATACCTCAATCAGACCTGATTGTTTAACCACCAAGAGGTTTTGAGCATCCTTTCCTCTGTAGTTGTTATCTTATCCTCAGTCTTTCCCCTCTTAGTAAACCATGGACTGAAATTTTGTCTACATAGTCGGTTTTCTCGATCAGAACAACTTAGGCTTATTCGACCAAATCCGTCACTGGAATATTCCTGTTAATTTAAAACTCTCTTTTGATGTCTAGATATGCTCTCTTCAGTAGACCGTAACTCGGCACCTTCCTTATCGCACATTTAGAACACTACCCACAGAGGCAGATTTGTAAGACTTTGCGTTAACTTCTGAAGATAAAAAAGGTCCATTCAGTTGTTGGCGTAGGCGTTCAAACCGGACTTCGGAGTCTACTGGGTAAGAGTCAGATCTCAGAAGGAAAACGCTTGGGCTCAGTGAAAGCAATTCTAAAATTTATCGACTGACAATGACAGGCTGACAACCGTAAAAATTCCGTTTACGTACACTGGAAAACTTATCTTGTCCCTTGGTCGGTTTTGGCACAAAGATAAGCTTAGTACATTTTTGAGCACGCCTTTGTGCTTCTCAAACAAGAAGTGTTTCGACAGCAGACGAACACTGTCACTGAATACCAGCTGATTCGTTAGTTTTTGCCACCGAAGAATCGCTTTTACTGAGTATGCCTACCCAGTCAATTTTATCGATCAGTACCCTTACGGTGTTGATGTTCCACAAGAAAGTAGGTTATTTAGATTGTAATCGTAATTTTGTATTCATTCTGTCACTGGTCGTTGTCAAGTCGGTTACCTTGAGAGGATAACAAAGCAGTTATCGAAGCGTTTATGAACACTTCCTAAAATAGTTTTGCAACGGTTTGGGAAGGCTCATTTTCAGCGCGATCAGTTCACATTTGGTTGACACTGGTTATGAAATAAAGCTGGAAGAAACTTTATCACACATTTAGAAGGGTTCCTCAAGCCCGTTTTACGGTCACTAAAATGCAGTTAGTTTCATTGACAGGCTTTTACTACCGAACCCTACAGCCCACGTTTCGTGCATGAAATCAGTTCGTATAAAACTTGCACCTCCTTTGGCCAGTTATTCCAAATGAAGTATAAACCGCAGCAAGCGTAAACCGCTTAACCACGACGGTCGTATTTCTCACTACAAGCGCACGTATCACTCTCACGCATTCACCAGTATTACAACTCTCTTCCTCACATCTTTGGTTAATAACCAATTTGACTTGTTCTGACTTTCAGTCATAAGGCGCGCATGCCCTATGTTAGTGTGAAAGCTTAATGATAACCTACAAACACCGTTGTCTGCACGAACAACTCCTAAAGAATTCTATAGGATCGTGTAGAGGACTGAAACAGCCCAAAAACCGACCCACCATGCTCGTATCTAGAGCATAATCTGTCTGTTCGTTGACGGTGTGATAGGAATATAATGATA
This sequence comes from Paragonimus heterotremus, assembly GCA_013368495.1. Lineage (NCBI taxonomy): Eukaryota > Metazoa > Platyhelminthes > Trematoda > Plagiorchiida > Troglotrematidae > Paragonimus > Paragonimus heterotremus. Next base: position 82,038 of record LUCH01000712.1, on the reverse strand, counting down.
ATTTGTCAACCCAAAACGGTCAGCGCAATGTTGGCTGCATTCATAACAGCGCCAAACGATCGCGTTAACTTAGTCTGAGGTCAACATAGCCCCCTACCGAACCGCGTGCTTAAAGTCAAGACAACGTGGCTGCCGCTCAATGAATCCTCCTCGTCTAGGTAGTCCGACTCGAGGTTGGTTTTTCCAGCGAATTCAGGTGATTAACACAACAATAAAGATCTAAATGAATAACATTCTGATGTTAACGTTTCTGGCCACTAGGGTTCCGCTTAATTTTCTTTCAGTTGCCTTTAGTGTACCTACTTCGAGATCGACGAGGGTAGTTTAGACAATGAAGCTGTATAAGCAGCAACATAGGTCCGATCCCGTCCGGGCCCATATCTTAAAACAACTTGATGTTCAAGGTCATGTCCGATGACGAATTACCTACGATATGCGTCGGGTATTGCAAATGGAAATTGGTCAGATGCTGCACATCCCTTTGGTATAACAACGAGATTTTGCCTCCTTACAGCAGCGTTAACATGACTTTGTAAGTGAGCTGGTTTGTTTTCAACACACACGCAAATATATTTACATACATGCATACAAATATAAGCGTAAGACCTCGTTGGTAGTAAGAACCACTCAACATGTGCAATACAGGTAGATCAACATAGTAAGTCGCGACTGATACCATATAAATTATTGTCAGTGGAAAATTTCGTTGGCGAATACAATCAGCGACTTATTATTTTCCCTTTCTTGAAATACCATTAAATACAATCTAATATGCCATTCTGGGCCTTCTTCAGGTTCCAGTTTGATGTCATCTCAAACCGTGTTCTATATTTAATGGAAACATTAGACAAAAATAACACTACTTGTTTGAAAAACTTCTGAGTCACATGTATACTCCAAACAGATTGGAGTTCCGAAGGAACCGACTACCAACAAAGTTCACATGCAAACACTGATATCAACGATTTACAGGGTGCATTCTTCTAACTCTTGAAAGTGAGATGTCGAAAAATGACAAACTTCTTACCGACATAATAACACCAACTATAAAAAGCTGAATTGATGATAAGATAAGAAAAGATAAGATAAGAAATTGGGATAAACTAAACAAATCGACCGACTCATGAACCGCACAACCAGATAGATGAAAAAGCTGGATTTGCGAATAAATGTGTCTCTGCACAAAACGCCTTAACAGATTAATTAAGCGAACTTACATTACGAATGAAATCATGGTTAGTAACTGAAACTTCAGCTCACACATACCATTGCTAGAACAAAAAAATAGTTTGAAATATAGTTTAAGAAAATTCATCGTGGAAGGCTACATCAATAACTGACTGTTTTGATGCATTTTGACTGCACTTTATAACAAATAGAGTCCACCCAAATCGTTTGTGGTAAACTATTTATAATTTTCACAGACGACTTTCAGGTTCCGCATCATTAATAACTCCACTGACTAAACAGACTAAAAGAAGAGCACCGACAACTAGTTGCTCGCTTTACTCGGGTCTGAGCATTTGGATTGAGGGAAAATGGGAAAACAACTCTAATGAGGAGTATTTGGCTTGTTTTCTTCATCAAAATGGGAGTAAAATGTTCAGTGAATTAATCACAGTTTAATACTCGACTCCTTTCTAGTTATTGAGCACAGCGGTTTTGGTTGCTTAGAAAAAGACCATGGAAAATTAAAATGTCTGCCTTCGGATCATGGGGTGAGGCCACTAGCTTATCACATATGTAGAAAGATACTGTGTAGTTAGAGGGCGGCTAAAGAGTAATCGCCGTCTACCGTGTGATAGGCTATGAGTATCGTTTGCTGTTTATAGTGATATCTACCTTTAGCCATTTCGTCGAAAACGGCGTACTTTGTATTCATGTTAATGGCGCGCTTACCACTGATGAAAGCGTGTCAAATAGAAGTATAATAAGTTTCCTACTGGAGAATCTATCAACTTATCTATAGATCCACGCAATATAGTCAAATAAACCACCAATTTTAACTGGATCAACTGCACACAACATATCTTACTTTTTCGGTTGATGGACAGACCAACATAGTTAGCTAAAGGAGATCAAATCACGAGCATATTTCTTTGTGCTTATGGGTTTCGATCTTCCTTGCGGTTGCATGAAGCGCTTTGGACCTGCTTCGACTGGACCATGAGAGCGATGCAGACAACCGTTAAGGCCACTGTTGAGGTAATCCTTGGTTAACTGTGAAAGATGTTATTTTGGTTTAAAAGGAAGCTGTCCTAACAATGTCAAAATAGAGTACACACTCATAACAAGCCGCTTCACTTAACCAAACGCGCTGAAGAATGCCAGAAAAGTGTAAACTATGCACTCCTGAAGTTGTAGAACTATCAAGTATACGAGCAGAATGAAGTGTTGCACGGTGAGCTAAAGCATGATGAAAGCGTCTAAGTTAAATTGGTATGTAACGCTTGAGACATTTCCTCAGTTTGATTGCGTATGTTGTGTAGATGAATTCTGAGAGTAACTGTTTAACATTATGCTTAGATTAGTAAAAAGTTTCGACGGAAGGTGAAAAATTATTTGTTAGCGTACCATATGCTACAGTTGTGCGGATCGACCCACACATATTTCCCCATTGAACACATTTTGGCGGCTAAAACTGAACATCACTGACCTATATAACTCCACTACCTAGTCAGCCACTGATCTTCAATTCCTTCAAGTTAATTCATTTCGTGCTACTCATTATTTACACCTAGAAACAAAGAACTGGTATATCACAAACCAAAAGTGGGATCTCTTATCGATTATAAGGTTTTACCGTAAATAATGCAAAACCGACAAAACAGAATGTTGAATATTTGTTTGTAACTTTGTGCACTGAAGAATTTCTTGATATCTTATGACCTAGCATCATCCGAATTCAGATGGTAGTGTTTCATTTGCGCAAGCAAATCACAGCCACTCTAGTCGCCGCTAAACATTACTGCTATGTTATCTCGGTCAGTTAACCCGCCACATGACCTCAAATGACTAGGTAGAGCTAAATTTGTGTCTAAGTAAGTGATAGACGCGTCTGTTTGAACCACTCATCTCAGCCATTTATGTTCTGGCCAGATATGACGCCGTTATTCTTTTGTAGGACTGCTTTTTCTCAAGTCAAATGTCTTACTGAACTAAGGGGATACTTGAGCACACAAAAATGCTCCCAAAGTGATCAATCAATTTGACATTTACACGGAAAAATATATGCAAGCAAGTTTGTAACTATGAGAGATGCCGGCTTGCTTAGGATTCATAATGAAGCTCGTTCCTTGTGATTGGATTATCTTAATGAAGGAAATTCCTAAAATTGGGTTTCTTCACTACTGGCACCAGCTGACATTTAGCTACTGTCATATTATTTAAATGTCTGTCTGGATAACCGTTTTCCGGAGTCGTTTGCATGGAAATTTTAAGTCTGTCTTCAACGTCATTTGAGGAAGTTTTCCTTGCCGTCATTGGAGTAACCAGCCAGACGTAGTCACTGTCTAATATGTCCGAAATTGTTACGCTTAGTTAACTGTCTAGTCCAAATAAGCTTGTGACAACATTACCTGATCGTTGTAGGTTTAGCTCCAAGATTTGAAAATTAGTGTTCACTTTAACTTCCGAATCAAACTGAATGGATAATTACCCAGCAGTTTACCAAACAGTAAAGCTAACATAAAACAAAGAATCAGTATCAATCACCAAGTAGAGCGGGACAGTGTGAACATTAAAAAAGTTGATAATGCCTTACTCTCATTTTCAACTCAGGCAAGCAATTTGATGCTGAATGTCTGAATAAGGACCTAGCTATTATTGAATACTTAGGTTCATTGTTCTCCCCTTCTGTTTTTCCCTAGCTGCACAAGATTTACATTTTTCTTCATGATGGTATGACAATTAGGCTATAAATGAGAGCTACTGATATATTACTCTCTATGATCTTAAAGACGATGATGTGAAGTAGTCAAATAACTGATCGTCTTGATAAACTTTGATTTAAGATATCATTCCAACCTACACTTACACTGGGTTCACGTGATATTTCATCGTAACTTTTGCTACAATGTCTGTTGGCGTGGAGCTGTGATTTACGTTTGTGCCATTTGGCTGTCATTTTCAAAATTGTATAAGCAGTTAGGTTAATAATGCGAAAGCTTAGGAAGCAAAACAGTGTTTAACAGATGAAACTGTAAAAGCTCGTTGGGGGGTTAACTAACCGATGGACCTCAGTGAATGTCTAGTAAAACCTGAGTAACGTGAGTGGTTGTGATAGATGACGGGACTCGAACCACCTGAATGATAACTTTGGGAAAGAAAACTGAATTGTCAACGCTGGGGAAAGGACTCGTGATCCAAAATCAATGACAATTGTCCCCTAAATGTAAAAAGGCGAACTTGGAATATTTTGACTAAAAGTCAAACCAAGACCAAAGAAACCTGTTTTAAGTTTTCCTTACGGGCTTCTATAATGAATAGCCCGTCGCCGTTTGCATCAAGAGATTTCTTATGCATATTGTATTAACTCCTGGTTTTCTGTTTATGTAGGACCACACAATTTAGTCACACTTCCGAGGAACACTCTTTTGAAATACACCCGACGGCAGACAATTCTGCAAAGATGAAAGTGTCCTGCAAACATCTACTTGTTAGAATGGCTATCCAACTTACCACTAGTGATATTCACCAATCCACATACTGAAATTTAAGAATAGCACTAGATAGTTCGATTGACCGTACCTGTTTCATTCTTCCGTCAGTAAGTCAAAAGTACAAGGCCATCTACCTGCGTTTCTTGGACAAGTAGCGTTGCCTACGCCTTTAGAAGTGCAAAGAACCCAAGTAAACTTAGGTAGTTAACCTGAAAGAAAACTTCACCAACGAAACACAATACACATGTTTTAACAACCTCACAAGAAAAGCGAGCCTAGTGTAACTCTGTCGTCTTTTCAATTCTCGGCTTACGTAATTGAAATACCACGACCAAAAACTATTATGCTTTTTGCAGACCCATAACGTTATTTCTTCACAGGACTGTCCTAGAAATTTCCAGTTCAAAACTTCTGCTACGCGATAAATCCGCCCTAGATAGGTGGGCAGAAGACGGTAACCTGTCTAAGAATAACTCAAAATGTGCGAACATTTGGTTTCATTTTACCATGATGATTACGCTTAGCATGTCATGGGAGGGCCCCTAGATTTTTGTTGGCGGTGTGTCTTCTAGAGTTCCATCAGATAACATCATAGCACAATAAGCACTGGTCCCTTTGTATCAACCTTGCCCCGAAATGTCGGGAGACTGAGTTTTTTATTGTCCTTATGAAAGAATTCTTCACCCCTCATTACCTCCAATCAGGATTTATCCATGCGTACATGCCTTCAGTGGTTGCGCTGTTTAGTCGAATTACTCACCGCTATTTTGAATAAATGTATCCAACTCCTTAACCGATCCACAAAACTTTTGATTGAAACGTAGAAAAGAAAAAACATTGAATCATATTTAAAAACTTGCAAAGATTTTGACGGGAAAAGTCTTAGAAATAAAGGTCATCTTTTAATTTCACAACCACTTCAATCGTTAACAAATTCTGTAATAAAATCCACGCGTAAGCGCACGATCCTCGAGTGTTCGCTAACCTGGCTAGATGTACAGTACACCATGAACCTAGTTCTCGATGGATTGTCAGATGACTGAGTGTACGACAGCTTAACCACCCTTGTTACTTTGTCACGACATCAACAACTCTTAATCATGTGGTTTCAGCCTCATTTCAACTTTTGTATACCAGTTATTTTTACATTTTACTACTGTTAAACATGTGGTAGTTTTCGTAGCTCCAGTTCCACTTTTTGGAATGTGTCAAGCTAAATCGTGTTCAATCAGCTGAGCATTACAGGCGTGATCGGACTGACTTTGTCTCCCTGTTCAACCTCATTTTGAACTGAGCGTGTTAATTTTGCAAAAGTAATCAATGAGATGTAGTCTAGATTTTACCGCGCAGGACATTTAACGCCCTCCTTATGTTCATCAGGAGGGAACAATATTTCAGGATTCGTAGGCTGATTCAAATTGGCCCATTAAATCCACTGTAACAAAGAATAAATTCACACATTACAATATACGAGGACCATACCATAATGATTGCTCGCAGTGGTGTTTACATGACCAAATGATTTTCAAGACATTACAAACAGGTGGTTAAATATCTTGATGTATTCGAGAGTGTTAGATCCCACAAGTTACCATTCCAGGTGAGGCTTATATAAAGTATAGAATCTGTTAATATCCAAAGTTATATGCAGTCCATCAGGGTAGTTACAAATCCTTTGATTCAAGTAAAATAATCTCGGGAGTTTACTCAAATCAGAGTGGTTCTGTACACAAATAGTTGGTAGTTAGTAGAATATATGACTTGCAACCAAACGAGAAAAATAACCATTTGTAACTAACGGTCTATAATACACCAAATTGACTGATCAAAAAGGATAGCACAAAAGGAACGATGAATGGTTCGTGAAAGAATTCTTCATTTCAATTCGGAATATGTTATGTGCAACAAACAAGAGAAATGTTTGGTTTGGGTTTAATGTGACCAACACACGGACCACACATCTAGCAGGCCCTACAGCACAATAAATCGGCCACTGGGAAAAAGGTGTGGAAGCCGCAAAAACTGACACTGTACGAGGCCAGCCTATGGCGTGCTGGTGCAACTGATAGCGTCGCTGGACCGGAGATAACGTTTCGCGGGTTCCTCTCTTCAAGCAGACAATTTGTTACCAAGCTATACACTTCGCTTTCAATGAACCAACTGTAATTTTCATTGTTCCTAACCGAGAGGTGGTCTGTGCTTATCTCTGATATTTTTAATACGAATCACATCCAACAGCGTTCACAGGTTTAAACAGGTTCTCGAACACAGAAGCTTGTCTTCTTTCGAAGAAGAAGAAGAAGGGAAAGGCAAGGGCTGCATAAGTCGGTGTGTTGCAATGTGGTTTGCTCCATGTATGTAAATTGTGTAGATGGCCTGTGGAGCCTTCGACTGGAAATAGTTTGTTGTTTGTATACGCAGTACATGCGTACATTGTACCGTTCAGTGTACACCGGTAAGCACTAAAGAATGCTGGTCTCGAAGATGTTTCCCATCAACCTCGTTAGACAGATTGATGACCTTACGGTGTAAGACAACAACAGAACGTTCAACTATTGGGTATTATCAAGAGTGCGTAAGATCAGGCTGATTCCCATCGTTATTTTACCGTTTGCTGTTGAAGGAAAAATTGCCCAGGAATAACATCAACATCATCAGGCTAGCACCTTCGCATATCGAAGCTTCACAAGAAAGTCTAAACAAATAACTAGAGACTCAACGACGTTTCGCATCGCCGTTTACCAGTCTGTCGCTGATATGCCGCATAAAGTTTGAGAATTTTGTCAGGATTATACTGAAGAATACTAGGACCAAGGTCTTACACAGTCTTCAAGGAATTTTGTCGCGTTCACACAACGAGTGCTTGCTCCCTACAGATGGCATGAAACACGTGCAGAACCTATCGTCAACTCAGCTAACGCGAGCACAACTGGGGATTCTATCTCTCGGACTGAAATTTAAAATTCCTCTCAAAAGAGTCGACCGATTACAGACGTAGATGCAATGTGAGAACCTGTATGATCAAATAGAAGACCTCAATACAATGTCACAGGACAACCAAAGATGGTTTCACGCGAAGTTGGTCGATATTTCGCACCATTTCCTGACTTTACCGGTGCGTCAGCAATGCTGTCTGACATCGGAACCTTATCAAGCTCTGAAACGATTGCGAGTGATGAACGATGTGGTTTTCCTTCAACCCGACAAAGGTCTCGGCAAAGTTACCATGAACAAGGTTGATCATGAGTTTGAAGTGAAAGCTATCCTAGTGGACACAAGAAAATTACACACAGACAGTACGACTGACAACAACATTTTGATGGAGAAACAGATATCAAGAAAGCTCCAAGGCTTACTACTACATGGATATATCTGGGAACTGCAATATAGATAGATAAAGCCAACCGGAGCCCGCAAATTACAGTTAAGAGTTGCCCCAAAAACACACAAACGTGGCGTTCCGTTAAGGCCAATCCTGTGCATGGACAACTCACCGTACTACAAGCTTGCCAGATGGCTTGTCGACATTCTATATCCCATCCATCAGAATTTTAACCCCACTGTGTAAAATATTCTTTCAAACTGATAAAAACCTTACGGAACTTATCGGTAAGTTCACGTAAGTTGTCTTCTATTGACGTTGACTTCTTATTTACAAACGTTACCCTTCGAGAAAAATTTGGCTTTTTGTGTGATTTTATTTCCCATCAACATTTACTTTTTGTCTCCCGGTTAATTATTTTAAGGAACCCCCACTTTTATGTACAGAGAATATCCGTTCTAGAAGAGATCCATTTGCGAAAAATCTGGACTTCGGCTGGATTCGAACCAGCTGGTTCGAATTATCAAATCTGCCAAACTACTTATCAGTAATATCCGTTTTGACCGCGGGATCATATTATAAACAAGTTGATGGTGTAGTAATGGGTAGTCCATTGGACCCAACACTTGCAGATATATTTTTGGGAATGACTGAATTAAAATTATCTGGTGCTATAGATGGTGCCAGCCTCTACAGGCTATATATAAATTATATTTTGATTTCCACCATTAATATTCATTTTGTTTCAATTGTAAACCTTTTTGCATCTGTTCATTTTAATCTTTCTGCTTCTTATGAAGAGGAAGCAAACAATAGTTTATCTTTTCTAGACACTTCACTCAGTAGACGACAGGATGACTCACTACAACGCTCATTGCACCGTAAGCCCACTTGAAGCGGTCAATATTTGCAATTTTCTTCTTCTGCACCAATTACTTATAAACGAGGTCTGGTGTGAACCCTGTTTTATAGAGCCCGGGAGATTAAAGAAAGTGTTGCTTGTGAACGGCTATGCACAAAAGTTCATCGTGATTCACAACCAGAAAAGAGTGATCAAGACTGCCGTTAATACGGTCCCTAAGAAACAGATCTTTTTGAACCTTCCTTTCAATGGCGATTATATCACAACTGATGTATGCCAAAAAGTAGAGTCTGCTCTAACTCTTACATACCTGGCGGCCGAAATGCGGCTGCTACTCACAACTAGGAGTGTCGCTCAGCTTATTCCTAAACGTCCTACCGAAATGTTCTGTCTCACATGTAAACTATCAGTTCACTTGCAGTTGCGGCGACGTCTATATCGGCAGAACAGATCGGTGCCTACGGCAAATAATGGCTGAACATATGTCTAAGTGGTTGGTGCGCGCCATGACGCAACAGGCAATGGCAACTTAGCGACCGAGACGAAATCCGACCTCATCCATCGCAAAGCACATCATGGAAACAGGTCAAGTTGTCGACCCTGCCAAATCGTTCCAAGTGTTGTTGCGTAATCGGAATCCGAAATTGCTTGCTTTCTTCGAAGCTGTGCCAATCAATACTCCCCCTCCGGTCCTGTGTGTGCCTGAACTGTTGATTCATGCAGTTTGTCTGCCCTGGAACTGATAACAGTCCTTGTTTTACTTATACCCAATCACTGGTTGTTTCTATTGTTGTTGCTATCCGCATATCCTATATATTCCAATGTTTTACGTTCGTGGCTGAAGAGAGTAAACGAAATTTTTACATCTCGCGATATATATCTTTACTGATGAACTGGATTAAGGGAACGCAGTGTTTTAAATTAAAATAACATCCGAGTGGAGTTAACGAAACAGCTACTTTGCCTCCTCTCAAGGCGATCAAGCGATTTGAGAAATGTTCAGAAACAACAGTGGTTAAGTGGTTTTATGTGACAGGTCTGTCTTGCCTAATGTAAAACCAATGATACGGTGGTCATTGTGAAAGCTTCGCCGGCATTGAAATCCTGTTTGTTGCAAAGATGTGCTTCACTGATGAGATCTACCATGAGAGAAACTTGAAGATAATGCGTCAGTTCGAAACAGGGTGGCTGGTATAAGCCTACGGGAATGCAATATCCACAATGCATTATGAGTAACATTTTGTGTATACTATTCTTTGATCAACCATAATAACCGCTTGAAAAGAACGTTAACATATTGTATACCTCCCTCAGATGTACTTGTGTTTGTAAGTAAGCCCCATATAACAATTCCACTTTTTCTGATCGTAACGGATTATTGTCAAAAAATGACTTGGTCACTGGTAACGGTGTCTTTTGTTTACCGGCTTAACAAAAAGGCATTTATAAATTTGCTTGTTATTATTGTCTGTCGTTTCTTTCAAAACTATTGGCACTGAAAACCATCAGTCTTACAAGTGGTGGCAAAAGTTATGCGAAACGTGATAGTCCTGCTAAACAAATGTTTAGTTCTGTGGTTTTGCATTTAAACAGAAGTCTAGAATAACGCGGTACGACGCAGATAATTAATCATAAAATATTCTAACTAAACGTTGCACCGAAATTTTGAACTGTATTAGCCAAACGTTTTGCAATTTTCAGTTGTCAGTGTGGTTGCACTTACGAAGTTTTGCGTTGTCAAACTAATTTTACAAATTAATCGAGTTTTTCTTAGTCGGAGTGGACTGTTTACAAAAAGCAATATTCATTATTTATGTTAGAACTGTTGACTTTTATGATAAGTGGAAAATTCGTTGAAATTTACCAGGTCATCAATTTTACAATACATTCGAAAGGTATTGGTCATGAAATTAACATATATTCTAGGTTACTGGTGATGTTGGATTTGAATATCATGTAGACTTGATTACAGCTTTCGCAGGCTTAAGGAGCTTGGAGATTTCTACCTGACTCGAAAGTTCTAAACGCAGACGTATCGATTACACTTAACGGATGGTTAATTATCGAAGCCATTGTGCAAATCATTTATTACTCACTGGAGAAAGAGGGTGAGCCTTCGGATATGACAATTCGCTCGTGTCTAGTATGAATACAGTAGCGTAGTGGTTAACACGGTTGCCTCACGAAAGCGTAGCGGGACTTGTAAAGTTGTCCATGGCCAAAGTACGCACCACTGATGAGGACTGAGGAGAACACAGCTCGAGTCTTGTGCTTTTTTCAAAATAGACTGCCTGGATAGAGTACTGTAGTGTCTGTCCGAATAACACTCGTCACAAAATGTTACTCAGATAGATTTAGGTTGTTCCTGAATTTTGGGATTACATTATTCATTATACAAACTAAGCGCAAACTAGTTGGCCTTTTACGGAGTGAAAGCTGATCAAGTGATCATTGAAAAAGATTAGTTCTCGTAAAGATCTGTCAAATGTTCACGGATTTAAAATCACATGCATATAGGGGCACCACAGAAAGAAGATTTTGGGAACTTTTGAGTGGCAAACTACTGACAGCAACCAGCTTTCAAAATTCTACGAACAAAATTCTCAAAGCAACCGATACACATGAAATAATCGAGCTCATAAAAAGATACATATCGAAATAGTTTACGTCACTGGTGAATATCGGTTTGCAAAGGATGTAGATGCCTTTCAATGAGGATAATCGAATTGTGGTAGCAATAGGCAGTGAATTAACAGACTGATCTCGGAAATAAACGACACATTTTCGACAATGTTTAAAACTAAAATGAGTAGCATATTCTGTAGCGCCTGAAAAAGGAGGGTGAAAGCGTGAGATGAGGTAAAATCCTCCCGACGGTATAGGAACTCAAGTCAGCCACACTGTCAAACTTCGCATAAGACACAATAGTGACAGGTTGATTTCAGGAGTGGGAATACCATAACAATAATTAAATGGCTTTCTTAAGGACTTTAAGGTCGTCATTAGGCAAAGATTATTTTTTTCTAGGAAAAGAATCACAAATAACCTATGTAAGGTTGGAGTTTGGAACAAAATTGAAGTTACAATTGTATGGTGGTTGAATTTCGCATTTTTACAAGATGTCCAGAGACCATTAAATGGTAGCCTGCTAGAAACCAAACACAGAACAGTTTTTAACAGAACACAGGTTAAGCTGTCTGCGGGGATTTGCGTCAAAAAGTTTAAAATGAGTTTAGAAAAAGCCGCAACCCTTCTACATTAACTTCATTCCATTTTTGTTTCTATCTATAAAAAATTTCTTTGTACCAGTTTGTGTACCATCGACAAACGAAATAAGTAATATATTCTGATCTGCTGTATTTTCGTTAGACTTTCTTGAAAAACTGGAAGTGACGTTTTATCAGCTGTAAATTTCTTCCTTGCAAGGACCTATGATGATGGCGATGCACTCCATACAAGCTCATCTGGTTTCCTAACTTTGCCAAACCTATTCAACATTTTCATGCTATAGTGTAACAATTTTGTCTACCTTGATCCAATCCATACACAAAAATGAATTCTTTTCCAAACTTAGACGTTTCACTTTTGTTCAACGTTTGAAGGTAAACTTCAACTCTGCTTATTAATCTCAGTATTGTAAATTTTAAATTTTTAGGCTGTTCCCTTATGAACAAAAGATAAAGTGCATCAATATTCTTTTGTCTGATCAACACCCAGAATGCAAATACGTGCAACATGTTTACCTTGAAACGGTTGTAAACGGTTGCACCTAATCACCTAGAAGTAATTTTTAGCTTTGCATATTAAATCAAGTATTTTGTCGATCGCGTTTCCATCTGCATTTTTCCGCTATCACCCCCATTTGAGCCACATACGTCAGATTAAAATGGCAAGTTCAAACTGCTTTCTGGTAAACTGTAAACAGTTTTAAGATCAGATCTCACCCAAAATAGTCGACAAATTCAGAAACTAACAGGTTTAGTAGATAGATTCCGCTGAAAGTTTTTACAGTCATCCACAGATATAAACTTGCTACAAGTCTATATGAAATAACTGGACTACTAAAAGATTGTGGTCGATTATCTCCATAAATTAAAGGATGGATTTAGCTGAGGCTATTCTGGCATTGCACAGTCTAATTCGTCAGCTGTAGTTGTGTCATCCTTTACACAACTCACAAAATAGATCAAAAATGCGACGTCTTGCGAATATAAAAACCTCAATTACAACGTCATAGGAGAATGATGTTTTCATTTCCAGCTCAACGAAACGTCTAGGGTGGCTCATCGTGCTAGGTGAGAAAATATGAAACTGCTCCACATGAACACTGTGGAATTAAAAGAGAAAAACCTTGAAGCAAGTTCATCTTCCCCGGATAGGTCCATTAAAACAACTATGATCAGTCATCTCAACGACCTTTGTAAATCGAAAATATGTCACCTTCCGGTAAAAAACGAACAATAAACATAATGCACAAGTAAGTCAAAACATTATCCGCAAACGGCAATAAAATGTGTAACTTCTAATTAAAGATTAAGAACTGTCCATTTTGCTTTTGGCTAGGTTCCACATTTCGAACAAAGTGACTACTGGCGACAATTATTCAATAATATTAGGCAAGACAACTCAGAGCGATGCTTGGAACTTACTTTGATGGTAGAGGTGAATTGGCGATAGAAACGTGGAACAATCAACCTAAATCAAGTAACAGCTTGCTAGTAAATAAGGGTTAACACGTTAAACAGTCCACACTCAAAGATACAAACAGAAGATTCATTAAAGCAGTTACAGACAGTTTGAGAACAATAACAATACTATCACAAAACTAATGATAGAGCAAGCTGTGATACAATATATGGTGGCGTTCCATTAGTTCACCACCGGCGTTAAGCTTTTGTGATTGATTATCAATTCAAATCAATAGCCTTTCCCTGAAACCATTCAAAATGGCGCAAGGCAAGAACCTGAAACTCAATAACTACCAAGCTCAGATCTAAAAACTACAGGCAGTTTATCTTAGTTAAGAAATGCAAATTATCTAAAAAGAATCAGTGACACAGGTTCAATAAGATATATGGTAATTTCGTGAACAACTATTCAAAAATGTCCGTCGCAAGTTTCTAGATAAAAAGAAACTATCGAATCTCATTATGTTTCTGGATAAATTGGTAATTATTTTAAACTGGAGGAAAATATACAATTGTTTCTTGAAATAATTGCTGAACAGTTTCATCCAAGTTACTTTCTTGTACCATACGCTCAAGTAAATTTTGGCTACTTACAATGTTTTTGTAACTTTAAGTACTTCTGAAACAAGTGGGCAAGGGAAAAAGAGATTTTAACAGAGCAAGAAAAAATAATTTATTAGACGATTCATGTTCGACCTCAAACAGGGCTGCACGGATTACTGCTATATTTGGAAATCTATGTGTACGGTATGAAAGAAGAAGATTGCCAAATCGATCGTTCATATGTTGCTTCTGCGTAATCTTCGTAAGAAAGTGAAAGTACATAAGCCATAAATACAGTTATGAAATCATTCGTTTTACGATTCATCTTAGTTGTAAAACCCAGCCAAACACAATATTGCTTAAATTTGGACAGTAGGTGCAGTTTAACTTAATCCTTGTGATAGAGTGCACCAGGAATTAATTTATAATTTTCATACTCAGTAAAATAGGTGTTTGTTCAACATATTTCTGTTTTACAAATTGATCAGATTTTTAAGCAACCGCCCTGAAAAATCTCCCCATAAGTCGTCAATTTTGGTTTGTCCATACACTCATTTTTTGTGACAAACAAACTGTTGTAAACTAAACCGGATAAAGCACGTAAGAAGTATTGTGGACTTGACTGTTGCCTGAGTTTCATACATTTCTTACGTGACCATTCACATTTATAACGACAATTCAGTGTAATGGAAAACCGGCAAAGTCAAAACTTCATTGTCAATGTGAAACGTTCTATTAGTATGATCATTCCTAATGATATTTCCTCATAATACAATTGTTCCACGTGATTTCCTTCCGACCTTTCTTAGGAGCACAAGATTTTACAGGCGGAAGAAAGATCAAAGGTTTGTTGATTTTTATCTCTTTGCTAATCGGAGAATAAAACTTATTCGTCCGTCCAACCGCACAAATAAAACAGCCGTAGTATAATAAAAAAAATTAATGTGTAGCCAGTCAAAATTTACATATCGCACAGTCAATACCAATGAACAACAACAAAGACACAAGTAACCATACAGGTAGACATACGCGTCTGACAGTCATTTGAAATGCATTTGTAGGATGGCGAAATGATTTGTAAATCCGGTTGGTTTGTGTGGTTTTGTCAATCGCAAGTGAGTCTTATGAGACTAATATGTTGAGCACTTTCAAAGTAGGTGAATGCTAAACGCAGGGGACATGGGTAGGCACAGTAGCTTGCCCAGTAGACACTCTGAGTTGAGGGCTTGAGCTCATTTGTTTGCTACTAGTCATTCGAAGGTAACCGACATCTTTGCGGGTTTGAATGCGAACACTAAATTTTGAGTTTTAATCCGAGCCTGATTGTGGAACACTGGAAAACCTGTAGTATGAGGAAAAGTCACGTTTTCCGCTTGATATGTATTTGGTTGTGAAGACTGAAAGCTTGAATATGCTAACATCACCAGGCATTCATCAATAATAGCAGCTAACCTGTTTTCAGTAGTTATCTAACAGGATGTCTAGTTATATGGGACAAGTGAAAAGTCAACCCTTCAGGAGAATAACGTTTTTACTTGTTTGTGAACGGGTTGCTCAACTAAGAGAAAGAAAATTCGACTGCACTATGAGTTCACATGGGTTGGTCAAAAGTTTAAAACAAAGTCGACTTCATATTTGGTCCAAAAGCTCACTGACCACAACTTACAAAAGTCGTCAACCAAAGTAAATCATTCAGAATAGCATGCAAAACAGTAGGATAGATTTTTAAATAATTGTCGAGGGTATCTTTCACTCTAGTCCACATTTCCTCAGAAAAACCAATGGGCCTCTTTTCGTGAAATTCGTCATTAAGCAGTCTGGCATAAACAACTCAAAAACGGCATCAAAGTGTTTAAGAAAAAAGGAGTTGGATTCTGTTGATTGAAGGTTCATCAGCTTGTGTAAACACTAGGAATTATATTTTGAATAAGATCTGTAGTTCGCATGTCAGTTCGTCTACCGAACAGCCGACTCAACAAATCAAGGGAATTTTCCAAAGAATTAGGCAAGGTAATGATGATCTTACAATGATGTAACAAACGTTAATAACCAAATAGACATACTTTAGTAATCTCATTAACTGGACATTCTAAACCTTATCAAGTAAACGCTCCGTTCACTAGTATTTTCACTGTTTCGAAGACAAATTTGAATACATTCGAGTACATACAATTTGACTACACACAAGTCTCATCACTGAGGGGCTGGATGAATTCGAACCATCTATAGGAAGGACAAGTATTTATGTGGAAGTTCTTCTACATGTTTGGAATTATGGTCGCATAAGTGACCTAACAGATTTACGTTAAGGCTATACATTCCACCAGCACAACCCAGACTGAGGGAAAATATCAACAGCCTACAAAGTTGTTGACACTTTATTGTCCGCAATACCTGTGCTGAAGAATTCTGGCTCTACTGTTTGCGATGTCTAGCTTGAGCAGTAAGTCCACTGCTAGAAAGATAATCTTAAAAATAGACGGCAAATAGATTTGATACGAGACTTTGGAACTTACAGGGTAGGAATGTGTTGGCCGCTTGACAAAATTTATATCAGTACGAATACTGTTACCGAGTAGTATGAGATTTTGGTTTACATAATGTTAACAACACTTACAACTGGTTGCAGCTGTCACATTCCTATAGCATTTTCATTCGGTTCCTTTAGAACAGAAGTATCAGATTCGTGTTTCACTCATGTTAGATCTTGTCAGTAGTGCACTTCATTACCCGGACCGGAACTAAGATTCCGGCCACGAGTTTATATAACAATCTTCTTAACCACTGCGCTATCGATTTAGTACGTTCTACGCCGCTGGGGTCAGAGAGTGCCATATCAGATCAGGAGCCAAAAGCACGTAGAATGACAATCTATTGAAGAAATTGGATTATATTAGCCTGCGTTTTGTCGATGACATTCCGATGATAGGAGCCAACCACCGAATTGTCTCTGCCCTGATGCGGACACCGTAGCGTGTCCGAGTTGTGGGCGTTTAGTCACATACACAGGCTCTCGGTGCTTTTAATTAATGACCGCGCTAAAACACAGCGTTTAACAATTCCCGTGTAACTAAGGAAACAAAACCATTAGATCACCACCTCAAAAATGAAAACACGTGTGCCCAAATGAGTTCACAAACATATCTCACAATCCAACAAAGCACTCCCAAATAACCACAAGCTCCTAGATCCATCAATCGGACGACACATTCTGTCAACCTGCTACAAGGTGAAGTTAATCTCAGCCTTCATAGGCGCAGTACGCCATCACAATCAAACGTTTTTAAAATTCGTTAAGCGTTTTCCAACCATTTGGCTGCCGTGGATTCAAATTGAAGTGCGTCACACAAGCCGCATCATCTGTTATTCAGGTTCTCTACTTTCTTCATCCGTAGTGAAGACATTTTTGTCATTTTATTCTGATACTCATAACCACAGAGGAACATATACCATTCATCATTACCCCCGCTTACAGTGAGCCAACATGAATGTGCTAAATATAATCGGTGTAAATCGTCTACACTTCAAAATTAATCAGAACCGTTGAAAGACTAGTCAGTAATGAAGACTCAGCTAGGTCGTCACTATCGACTGCGCAACATTCACAGCTTCCGCAAGTTAGCTAAATTTCTGACAGAACCATTTCCAGAATATGTTTTGTAATGGCACTGATGGCTCAACCGACCAAGGAATTAAAAAGTCATTTCCTTATGTGTTCGTCAATGAGTATGCCAACGTGCCTTCTTGTTCTGCCGAAGTATTTTCCTCCACACACATACACACAATCAAACGTGTACAAATTACTGGACTGGACGAAAAGGAGCACCGTGTCCTTTCTATGTGTGCTTAGAACACGGGTGTTTTGCTCTTAGTAGACCAGTCGGACGGCGTTGTACATCTGTTTGAGTGTTGCATCTAAACGGTGTTTTATCAGGACTGAAGCAGTCACCTTTGGAAGACACAGTTAGACTGACAGAGTTGTGATGAACACTGGTATGTGTAACCCGTGTAGATTGTGGAGTAGAATACTTTTGAATAAACCTTGTTTGGTAAACATTTTCTATCAGAGTCGCCTTTAGTATCATTTCTTGACTACTCGTCTGTCGTAGTAAGTCAAACTTTGTGAAACAGTTTCGTATAACTGGTGCAAAGCTCTTATAGTGCAGATATCGTCCTGTTCACGAGGACTTCCGTTACACACGTCTGGAAAGTGGACCATCCTCGCTTCTTTTCAGCAAAGCTCCTAGAAATGATATGCCCCATTTTGTTCAAGTTCAAGGGTGAAAGTTGGTTTACTATGCAGGCCGTTTAACAGTTAGTTAAGGTCTGTTACTTGCCAACGATCGTCGAATGTGGCAGTGGTATCATCTATGTGACGTTTTGGACTTTAATAGGGCAAAACTAACATACTAGTTGCCTACCCATGCTCCTGTTACAATCATCTGTTCACCCGTCTTCCTGAACAACACCATAAAATGCTCTTGTCATAAGAATTCAATGCTTCCTTTCTGAGGCTGCGATTAGCTTGAAGCTCTTAACTTCGAAATTTCATTAAAGTGATGTTTATAAACCAGATAGAAAATGAAGAGCAGGAGATGCACCCACTTTATGATGAATTTTAAGGGTTAATTATGCAGCAGAAAGCTGAAACAACAGACAATCAAATACTGCGTTTGGAGAAATCAGTGAATCCAGAGCAGGGACGAGGACGTGAATAGCTGTTCCTAAGCATACAAAGCCGACTTGGATCCACTGATTACAGACGCTTCTGCATATTGCATGAGCCGTGCAGTACAACGATATAATGTAGTGTGGACGAGCACTTTTCATTAACAAGATGGAGGCGTGTATTTTGGTATTGAATTAACTGAGAGAAAGTATAAAAGAAACAGTGTAGTGCACTCTGGCATGAAATGGTGTAATCTATACATGAAATGGGCACTAGCAGCCGTAGTAACTGTGACGTCCTTGGATCAGCGTTACATACAAGTAAGTGTCTTTGTCTATTGTTTTTTTTGGAGCGTTTACCCAGTGTGTTGATTTTCTGAACGAGCAATCCCTGCGCCACTCGCGTACTTGGCTCACAAAAATAATAAGCTTGATGTGCAAATTAGATCGAGACTGTGGTCTGCGAGTAGGATGTAACTGGTGACTGAGGACAGCCGGTTCTTGAAGGTTTCAATCACACTCCCATCTTCTGGCAATACAAACCTCCTCAATCATTCACGGAACTACTCATTCATTATTATTTATCTTAAACCGTGCATCGAAGGACTTCATACGTCAAAACCACAGAAGAGAAGCAGATTGACATAACGTTGATAGTTAAATATCTTCACGATATACCTTGGATAAAATGAGGATTTCTAGAGCATTTTTAAGGTGTAATGTCCCACCAAAACCAACAGGCCCGCACGAGTTGAATTTGAATTGCTGACAGGACGTGCGGCTACGTTGTCGTTGCCGTTTTAGTTATCGTTTGTGTATGTCGTGGGAATGGCTTACTGGGCGTTTGGCTCATGCTTGTAAATGTTGTTTACTTCTTCAGGACTGTTGCTGGGACCCCTTACTTCGGAAGAACGCTGTTCCCTGGTGTCTCCACGTTGTTCCAAAGTTGGTCCGTAGGTATAACGGATAATCAGAGAAGAAACAGCCGGCTTGCATTTTACACAGGTGAGTTACTTGTACTCATTCGCTTCTAAAAGTACCATAGTTTTCATCCGGAGGAAATAATCCCATCGGTATGAACCTACATTTTATTTGCCAATTTTATATCTAACTGTGCAGAAAGTTTCTTAAGCATAACCGTGAGATTCTTGAATGCAAAAGCCACAAATATTTTGGAAAGTTAATGTTGTTCTAACGTTCACATACTCACTTTCTACAGTTGATAGTAAATTTCTACTTACTTACCCTTCTTCCTATCTAGCTTGTGCATTCAGAACCCTAGTACGCCTATTCAGTGAAACATTCATTTGATTTGCGAACGCAGTAACAATTAATGGTCATAACCGGTTTTGAGTTTGAAAACAATTGACCGTGAACTTGTTCCTGTTCTGGGTTTACTCATTCATTTGGATATCTACTTCACCATTTTTGTTTTATTGAGCTCGCCAAAATACTATAGGAATTCAACTGCTTCATTTTGTTTGTGACGCATGGAATAACGATAAATATGAATGCGTGCCCGCAAAGAGACGTCAGTCAGTTTTTCACCGTCCTGGCAATTCATTCAGAAACGTTTTCTTTGATGATTGGAGATTTGATGAATTATTTTCACTTAATTAGTAGAGATCACGTAATATTTCGTATCAAGCAGTACTGTGCAGCTCTTACGGTTGCTCATTCAGGTGATGAAAACCAATAATTACTGTAAAACCAGGACAAACATTTTGCTGCCGATAAACCGCACCCTGCCTCAAGTCCAAGCCCAAGCGTTTCCCTTTCCACAGACTCTGATTATCTACATGTAAGAATGTGCCTTTCTTCAGCGTACAGGAATTGACTGTTTAATCATTCGTCTATTTTTGAGTACACCTTTACCAAATTCACTATCTTTCCCGGTGACTTTTGATGCCGATTCACACATCTACCGGAATGTCTTCGATACGTAATTACATAAGTGAAGCAGACTTATAATCAGCATCTGCTTGGTTAACTGTGAACAAGTTGTTTCTGCAGATAACGTCTGTGAGCTTACTCGCTCAGTTGTATCACAACGTCACAAGCAACCTATTTTGGTCACCTCTAGCCCCCATCGAGACCCTGAAATCTATTGTTGCTATTCGTTCAGCCAGATACTTTGCGTCAATACAAATAGCTAACATAAATTAACCGATGAGGTGCCAAAGAAAAACTTGTCCTTTTTTAACACATGCTTCGTTTTCGTTTGTTTAGCCCTGTGCAGATACACAAAGTTGAAAGTAGAAATTGTTGGTTTCGTACTTTAATTTTCACCCCGTAAATGTGAAGAACAATTATCATATCGATTGAACATCACCCACAACTGATCACAGCTGTCGTATTTCCATAGACTTTCCGGTCGGATCCCTTAAAATAGCAGAAGCACTAATCTCGAGTTTTGCTCTCATTAGAGCTCGTCAGTACTGCGTATTCTTGCCACGGCTGGGGTTAGAACTCCGACCACGCTTTCATGAGGCAACATTGCTGACTATAGCGCCAACACTCATTACTCACAATCGATAGTAGTTGTGAGTTCACATATAATAATTCGGTCGTGCCTAATGTAGGGTCAGCGGCGTAGTGGTCAACACGGTTATCTCATGAAAACGTGGAGTTCTAACCCCAGTCGTGGCAAGAATATGCACGAGGTCAACTGAGACCGAATCTCAAGATTACTGCTTCTGCTATTTGGAGGGGTCCGACTGGAAAGTCTATGAAAATACGACAGCTGTGATCAATTGTGGGTGATTTTCAACTTGAAATTAATCAAATCTCCTACTACTCATTGGGAACAATTACGTCATTTAGTTTGGACTTTATCTGTGATTCCTGTTCTTTTTTTCATCTTTAAGGCAACCGAGTCCTTCGAAGAGAACAAAAGGAAGAATGAAGCAACCTCAGGTTGACCAAGAAAGTTACGCACTTCAACAGTCTCTTTTCCTCACGAAAATGAAGTCGAACATCAAAACATTATGCATAGTATGCGTGATGTTTATAGGTATATATCAAATCGCACGATTACCACATCTGACTGCTTCCCCGGACAAGGCCAGTGTAGTGGCCGCTCCATGAACAGTTTGCAAGGGTCACAACCATGAGGATCCAAAAGTGAGGTGTTAAAAAAGTCCTTGGATGAACAATCTCAAATGACCACTCCAGCCTCAACATCCTTCTCGTGTGAACCCATCCAACAAAGGCAACCTGAGCGAGTTAAGAATGAACAATCTCTACGTAGAAAAGACCTAACTGTGAGGCATCTGATTTTCGATTAGATTCAAACCAGAGAGAGAAACAGCATGCCTAATGCGGCGAGCATTGTGCCAGTTGTGCTTTGCGGCCATGCTTTGCCACACTGTTTCAGTTGCTGGTTTGAATCTAACCGAAGCTCAAACTTTTTGCAACGGAGTTTCCTTCAAAATTATCAAACAGGCCGGGCTACTCATTAGTAAAACAAGCTTCCTGCTCTTAAGCAAATGTATTTCTCATGAACGCTGTACGAACCTCGTTTGAGGCGGGTTGGCAAACATTAAAAGTGTGCGAACTACTTAGTTTGGTTGTTAGCACAATACTCCTTAGAAGGAATTGCATGCTGACTCTCACTACTAACTGAGTACAAACGTGTATGGTAACGGTCAAGGCAGAGTTTCGATTCGGGAACTAGTATTACAACAACATTTACTACGGGGTGTTTACAATTACGTCTTTGAATACATTCATACGTTTTTATCACCAGACAGTTCAGACCTTCCGGTTTCACGGGTAAGCTGAACATATAGAATCGTGAAACTTAAGTAGTTTGCACCTATTGTTAATCCCATCAACTAAGCAAGCAATCATTCGATTTTTAATTTGTCAACTGGAAAAAAACTGGACAAAAAATTCAACAGCATCCCAAGTATCGTGTGGAAACACGCAAGAAAAACATTTATTTGCTATTCGTCTGACACTAATTTGACATATTTCCCAAAGGGGAACGTCACGTTGATTGATTGTTTGATCCGGAGAAATTGTTGAGCTCAGGAAAAAAACGTGGAATTTCGAACAAAATTAAATGCATTTTTTGGGAATAGTGATAATCCTTTGACAGTATCATTCAGCTCGATGACTTAAAGTTGACAAGTTAGGTTAAGACTATCGATGGGCGGTCTGAGTCAAAATAAACGAAAGACTCTTTTTTGGTATACGTTACAAATTGGTTCACTAACAAAGTAAATCTTTCCATCACCAAAACCCACAGTTGTGAATTGCTTGTGAGAAGTTTAAACTACGGAACAGCCTAGCAAATAGACTACTGCGCGCGATAACCCGCTTCAAGACCTGTGAATGATAGTTCCCTTCGGTCTTCAATACAGTATGCATACGGTGAACAACGTAAAATGTTCTCTCAGTGGTTGAATGATAAATTATTTAAGCCATATCAAGGTCAAGTTAATTTAACTACACAGATCTACAGCAGTGTGCTCGGTTTTATGCATAAACTGTGTGGTACAAATTTGAGCAAATAAGTAAACAGCGTATGCACCCGTTGGGACTATTTGGCACGGATGAACAACTGCACAGGTAAACGTGTCTTCATATAAAGTGTGCGGCAATGCTAAACGAAGTCATGGCTGATAACTTTATGAAAAATTGATTATATTTTAATAATAAACGAGCGATTCCGCACGTGAAATTACCCGTTGTGTATCTGATGCACTGAAAGATCAAGCAAAGGGCAGAACAACTGAGAATAAAGATATGTAAGGGATCAGGATCAAAACAAGTCGAAAATATTTTTGGGGAATAAACTGTTGGGGTATAATTTGTCACGACCGTACAGAAACCACAATCATATCTGGAAATCGGTTCATGTATTCCCAACGATAATATTATAGCTTTATTAAAAAGCATATAACAAATCTTAGAAGCAGAAAAAGATCAACGTGAAAAAAGCATGCAGTGATAAGATAACGGACAGGTGAATAAGTTTAAACGAAAAGCACTAAACATAGTTGTATTAAATTCCTGAAAACTGCTGCAGTATGATTTGACGGAAAAGTCTTTAAGCTGAACAGGGCTACGATACTTGACCGGACAGGACCAGGAAATAACTTTAGACTGATGAAAAGAGTACTGTAGTTGGCAAAGTGATGACGGATGGTTGACGGTTAAGTAGTGAAGGAAAACAGACTACTCGTTGGAACTATTGGAGTGGGGAACTGACAACCATGTGGTAAATTTTACAAGACTACACCACAAAATTAAACAGGAGTCTTCACCCCAAAGTAACTTTCCGGAAGTAGGCTTGTGAAGTAAGCTGTGCCAACCGACTAGTAAACCCATACCGGGATCTCAGTTATTCTACATCTAAAGTTGGTTGTCAACCTACGTGAAATCTACAAAATTCTCCAGGTAAAAAACTGTCGATGTGAGCATTCTGAAGAGGTGGGACCTATAATCCACAAACGGCATTCCTAATAAGTAAGTGACATAAAAAGAAGATGAAAATGGGTTGCGTCTTACAACATTAATTTTGGATGTCCAGACAAGTAAGAGAAGGCCATCAAAATTTATTTCACCTATAAAATTGGGGTCAATGAGTGAAATATTAAGATATTTGACAACGAACTGAAAACCTTACAAAATGCTGTCCTTACAGACTCCATACGTATGACCATTATTTTCTAACCCCATTTCAGGCGGTGTTCTGAAAACAACACTCATTCTTAGCAGATGACCGAACACTTCCGTTTGTGACTAACACAGACAAATAGAATGGATACGTGACACACCAACCTCATACTTACATTATGTCCGTGGCCTTACTGTTGAAACCTATCAAAATCAGTAGCGTTGTGAGCCAAGAACATGGATGATGCAAAGGTAACGTGTTCAGAAAACCAACACATGGGTTAAGCACTTCAAAAAGATAACAAACAAATCCACTCACCTGTCCACGGTACTATTCCAAGAACATCACGGTTGTCAAGGATGCCAATGCTCAATTCCTGTATGTACCGAGAGCCATTTCGTGTTACGTTGCACCTCAATGTTTCTATTGTATTTTTCCTCGTGACCACTTCAATGTCAAAACCCTGCCCAACTATTGAAAAATAGTGTTATGATTAGTATAGTGCGACCGTTCGTCATCACTACCGTGGTACCGATAGGTTTCCATGTATGTCGGGGCAGAAGATGAAAGTCGTTTTCTCGAGCCTTTTTCCTAGATATCGTGACTGATATATTCGACCAACAACCATAAATTTACTTCACAACACTCATTTGGAAAGACGTTTTAATTTTACAACGAAATTTTGTACATGCTTCAGTTAGATGATGTCTGTGATGAGAAGCAAAGATTGGATGTTTGATGCACGCTTTGGTCTCACTGTTTACAGAGGTTAAATAATTGTTCCGACTTGCCAATTTGTTTATTGTTCTATATGAGAGTATAGTTCATGGTCTACATTCAGTGAAAACGATAAAAGGCGTAGGTATATTTGAACTGAGATTTAGCGTTCAAATGTTGAATCATGTCAATCCGGATCCCAAAAGCAAAATCTAAATTAAATCAGTTACTACGATACGGTTAATCATGCAAGAACAAACCTCATTTGTTTAACTCCACGCAAGACATTGTGGCGATCAGTTCAAAATGGCTTTGAGATTGCAACCAACAATGAACTGTCGGGAAAAGCCGCCTGTTAAAAACTTGGCTGACAAGTCAACACGAGGATGCTGCGTATATGAAGTATGGATCAACCAATGAAACGGATGGTTCAAATAATGATGGTCAGCTGAATCAACCGTCTGACGCATGTGGATGAATGAAATAATCAGACTAGGTGAACAAAGAAACAATCATGCGGACCACCAGAGCATAAGTAGTAGCCAATAGAAAGATAAACCTGCGACGCCATAGGTTGAGTAATCGGTGGGTATGTCTAACTAGATAACAGGACAAAACTGGAAAAACAGAACTTTCGCAAATCATTTCAGTGCATGAAATGGTTAGATGAGTCAAACAAAAGCATAATACGGTGAACAAGGAGCGGAGAGATAATCAGGTGAACTGTGCTGCAAGATAATTGAGTTCTCAAGGCGAAATAAAGTCAGTATTGATCCGATTGTTGTTCCCAAACATATCTACTATTCTAACCACCTAGTCGTTTACTCTTTCAGACTACATACAGACAATCCAATGTGCACAGCAGATAAAAGAAGCGATGTCAAATTCGGTTGAGGTGGTCATTCGAAGATAACAAACAGCAATTGTGCTTGCTGTGTATTAATCGATCGGGTAATACCCAGTGTCACGCATCGAATGCGGGAATGCGATCATGCAAATATGATGGCTCAGTAGAATAAATTGA
Organism: Paragonimus heterotremus; assembly: GCA_013368495.1. Lineage (NCBI taxonomy): Eukaryota > Metazoa > Platyhelminthes > Trematoda > Plagiorchiida > Troglotrematidae > Paragonimus > Paragonimus heterotremus. The sequence continues at coordinate 55,927 of LUCH01000712.1, read as the reverse complement.
CAGTTAAGGAGTTATGATTACTTAAAATCAGCGTTTACCGAAAGGTTGATTGGGTCAACCAACCGGACCGGAACATGCGATAGGGATGAGCTCTACTGAAATCAAACTTCAAATTTAGTTTTTACGTGACGTAATCAAACCTACAAGTTCATGTCTGGACCTATAAGTTACCGATTTTTGAATGTTGCGCTGGTTTTCCTAATATAAGTCTTCGGTTTAATTCTGTGAAACATGGAACGTTATGATGTTGTACAAACCTATGAATGCCTCCATATCGAGGGCTTGGACCCATTCCCTTCCCAGTCCAGTAGCAACAGTAAATAACTTAAGTTGCAATATGCTTCATACCGAGTAAGTATCCACAACTTTAAATCACCTTGTGAACAATCGACTTCAAACTTCACACGGACGACCCCCCCTCCCAATAGCTCCCATTGCCAGTTGATCCGTCCAACAAAAAGAACAATCACGGAACACTTCATTTTTAGATTTTTTAAACCGCTGGGTTGGGCAATCATTTCTTTCAATATCCTTTCTCAGCATAGTTGAAGTAGCCTCCTTGTCTATCTTTCCTCCGTGATGTTGCTCTCAGTGCAGCTACATCCACTGCCACCTGCTTCATCGCTAACTGCATTTCTACTAATGCCTTCTTTTCTGTATTGTCGTTCACATCTACGGAAGTCATGCAACCTTTGCGTCACTTCTATGAGCTTGTCAAGTTGCATCCGACGAGTGGCATGGACAATTCAGACTTGGTCGTCAACCGTCATTGAAAGACTGTCAATAGAGTGTTCCACCGACAACTCTCGTCGTGACTTCTGATCCAGTCCTGGTAATGTTCTGTCCAGTAATCCTTGCAAAGTGGCGGCGGTCTGAACTTAGTCATGTTGAACACTGCTTAATTGATACAGGGGCGGCTATTTCGTTGATACAGTAACAAACATGTATACTCATTTGCTTGGCTGACATGTATTCACACCCACTGGGCAGCAGTGCATCGTCATTCGCCTTGGTGACACTTCCCACATAGTGTATACACACGGTTCCAATAGTCGCTTCTGGTCTCTTGTCTTCGTGACTTTGAGATCTGCCCTTCAATTCCTAAACGTACGCACTACACTACTCACAAACGGGAGTGGATTTTGTACAACATTAGTTTTCGTGCCATCTATTCAATAAAAACTTGTACAAAATCTTTGCATTTTACTAGATATACCCCACTACTAACTCTCCCAACTGGCAATGGAATCTTAAGGTGTATTAAGATCTTGTGCGATGCTGTTCCGTTCAAGAACATATGCACAAACTCTGAGGTCTCTTCGTTAAATGGAATAACAGCAGTACATTCCCATTCACATAGTGTTGCTTATGTTGTATCTACTACCATTCTTAATTAGGTTTCAAGAAACTGTTTGCAGTTACCTCTGTTCAGTAATGTAGCCAGTGCAACCCTTTGTACCATCTTCTGATCACCTCTGTTTGTGCACTGACGGTAATGCGGATCGGACCGAAAGACGTGTACCAACATATCACATGCATGAAAGCGATGAGAAACTACTTAATCAACCGGCAACCTAAATACATTTGTGTATGATATTAGGCGGCGCAGAAGTGGAAAAAAAGTATGATTATCGCAAATATAGCAGCAGATATTTTGGGAACAATACATTAGAAAGACTGAATGATTCGTGACAACTTGTCCTAAGAGACGACAATCTAGTTGTGCGATTTTAAGCAACAGATAATGCTCCTACCACCACAGAATATTAGGAATCAATACATCGATATTTGGTGGAATTTGGTGTTGACAAGAAGTCTACTTAATCCACGTGTCATGGAATATATGTGAGCGTTCTTTCCGTTCACAGAGTGTTCCACATTCGTGCCTTACGCACATCAAGATTTTGTGACACCCGTCTAGAATCATTCAGTTTACAATTTAGCAGTTTGGACTGAAGAATGTCCTCCCTCTTCCCTTCCATCGCAGGTTCGACTAGGTCGAGAGCTACAAACAAGGATTCGTGTGAGAGAGAAATACGAACTTTGTGAATTATGTTCATAGTAACCAGGTTGGACACAAGTGCTCGCCACTGAAATATTCTGTTCTGGTTTACATGGAAGGCCTAACATAAACTACAAACACTGGTAACTACTGCCACAGTAATCGTGGTCATCTTTTATTGGTTCATTCTCCCAAAATAAGTTTGATTAACGATCTTAAGCAAGATCTCGAGCAGGCCTGCAAACTTTTCACAAACCTAGTGTCTGTGATCTAAAACACTTGCCTATTGAACTTATTTTTTACCACGAGCAGAATGTACAGAAGAGTAGTTCTGAAGACTTTCTAACGTCCTTCCTATTAACCCGTAGTTATCAAAACGGACGTGTAATATATTAATTTTGGTCTGGCCAACCAGCTCACATCAACACAGTGCACCGGTAACAGGATGACACTCATTGATTGGAACTTCAAGAAAATAGACTGCCTATCCGCGTGTTGAGCAATTTGTTCTTTAGTATATATATATATATATATATATATATATATATATATATAGTGAAGCCATTTACTGCTGACTGCGGAGGAGACATTCGCCCCCTCAGACTACATGGGCAAAGTGATAGTGAGCCATACCGAGATATTAAACGTGATACCGGATCTAACTCATTAATCAGCATTAACCAGTGTCCACACTTGTGAAACACCGTACCCAGATACGTTTGTTCGGAATACAACTGATTTCCGTGTTCAATCGCTTACCGAGCAAACCTGCGTTTAATGTGGTTTTATGTAGTTAGTCTCTCACATGTTACTTAAAACCGATGGTTTCAAAACAGAAGAAGATTGATCTTTGACCACAAACGTGGTTTGAACGAATTCGCCAGTGCTTCACCTAATTTGAATCATGGTAAACGTAATTTACACTTTTTCAAAAGGTAGAAAGACATTCGAAAACGACTAAAGAACTTAACAGCAGCTGATAATAATTTCGAGTTCTGGCTTACAGGCTTCTTTGTTTTAGGTTAGACAATTACGAAACTGTAGAAACGTCAGTGCGCGATAAAACTAGTGAGCCCATGTGGTTGATTATGTCCAACACTGATTACTGTATGCTAAAGAAATTTGTTTCATAGTCCAAAATTAATTACACCTTCGATGTTGCGCTTAGGAATATGATAAGCTACAGAAGGTTTAGAACATCTGCCTTGTCACATCGTGTTCCAAGTGAACACATAGTTACAGACATGAGCCAGGATGTTGGTTACTAATCTCAAAACCAATCGCGATAATGGAGAAAAGATCAAGTCACTTCTCTTAAACTGTACTGAGATTTCTACAGGCTTTCTGCTATCACGCCTCGACAACGTATCTGTAATTACAGCCTTGGGCTTGAAGAAATGGGGTTTTGCTAAACACGGTATGATAACTTTTTGAACGCAGTTCACCGGTGATCACATGTGAAGAGGTACAGGACAAAAAATTTACGCGGCACTTGTTGATCATACAACGTGTAAGTTAACAAGTTTTGAGTCTATTTCATCAATGTTGGATGCCATATTCTAACTACACTCGAAGTCAGCTTTTTGGTAGTTGATCCGTCTTTCTCCCATTCAATCTATAAACCACGGTTTCGTCAACTATCGAACCAGATGACTTCTCCTTCACTACACTTGTTACATGTCCACCTGTAGAGTAAAAATTGTGAACTTAAATTAAGCGACTTGTATGTAGCATTCTCTAACATTGCAGTTTTACAATGTGTTTATCGAAACTGTCCTCGCACCTTGCTTATTAATACATATACCCACACGTACCGTGTCGTCATGCTACCCACTGGTTCTCATTCGTTATAAGACTCAAATCACATCTGGGTTTAGTATCATCACAACACCGCTCACTTCACCGATCGTGTTTGAATAATGCTCATTCGAGGACTGTTCTAGACAATGAACGCAGTTAACATCCGATTCAGTTATCTGCAGTCATTTTGGAGCGTCGGTCATCTTCGTTCGGTCGTGCCAAGTAGACGTGCGGACAAGGACTGGAGATGATGAACTACGACACACACTGTTACAGAGAATAAAATCGCGCTTGGTAATGGTCAACTACTTCTTTATAATAAGGCTTTAGTTAGTATGGCGTTTGCTTCGAAAAATATCCAAAAGTATAAATTATGTGAAGTATACATTTCCGGAGTAGACATTTCCTAGACCATGGCAGCCTCTTCGTTCAGACAGTTTGGTAAGGCGCTACACTACTATATGTGGTTTGCTGCAGAAGTAACAGCCTAATGAAAATCTCAAGAAGTTTTGTCATCTTTTTAAAGGAAGAGGTAGTCTTAGGAGGTAGGCTAGTTGGTAAACTTCGTAATCAAGCATTTTAAAACCAACAAACTGAAGTTTAATATGGCAACCTTCCAAATGCTGAAGCATCCAGTCCCACACATTCATCGTTTAGCTCTCATCCTAAAAGACAAAGCTACCTCCTATTAAAAGAGAGTCACTAGACCATGAATACCGTTTGTGAAGGAAATGATGCCAAGTGTGTAATTTGTTCATACCTCGCTGGTGTAAGTAAACACATTACATTTTAGGTTACGCAGCTGCATTAGCTAGGACTAGATGGCGTTCATTTGGTAGATTCAAACAAGGAAGAAATCGATAACGGTGGTGAGGGGGTTGTAAAGTGATCATCAGGGTGTAGTATTATTGGGTCGTAGCTCAGAAATATGGACAGTTAGTCAGTCAGTTACTCAACAGCAAACTGTCAACAACAAACAAGTCGACGATCAAGAAGCTCAAAGGCTGTCATTCACATTCCACCCTTGAGGTTTTGACAACAGAACTTTGTAGACATGGATGTTTGACTCCTTTCCTTTGGTCACTTCTCGAGTTGCCATTTAACACTGCAAACTGAGGATTTCAAAACGATAGACCCCCGCCACATGAACTGCATTGAGGATGCTATCTAGTAATGCATTTGCAAGCCTGACAGTCAATTCTGCGGACAACAAAAAGTGGGAGACTTCCATATCCCCAAGTATTATCAACTAATATCACATCTCGGAAGTGTGTAAATGACATCCAGCTTTCAAAAATAGTTCAAAAGTTTTCACTGGAGAAAAGTATGGCATTCGGTTGCATCCTGAACAGAAACCAGATGCCCCACGAGTAACCAGACGACACGCTGTTTTGACCTGACTGTGATTTCAGAACTTCCAGAATTATCGTTCCGTTATCATTATATTACCAGTAGCCTGAGAACACTGAATTCCAATTGCACTGTTCAATGTTAACTGCCGTAATGCCATATATATATACATATATATATTTTTATTTGGGTAGGTGGACATGGTAAAATCATATCAGCCAATCAACATCAAGCTGACTGTCAATTAGAACAAAACAGGTTTTCAATGTCTGAAGCACTTCCTGTAGTTCAATCTCTTATCAACTCTTTTTAGTCCTCGCATTAAGCCTCGGAGAGCAATATCTCCCTCTTTGGGAATACTAGTGAACGGGTAATAGATAAAATTAGCAAAAAAATGCTAGAAACTACCGACACTCTTTTAAAAACATTCATCGCATGAAATCCTGAATGAGACAGAGCAGTATGATGACTGATATAGTTTGTCATGGCAACGTTTTTTACAACCACGCTACAACCTGGTTGCGATTGGATGCAAACCATGATCTGGCTGATAGTTAACCACCTCAGTTCGTGACTTGCTTTATACGTAAATCATTTCCGAGCATAGTTAGTTATAGGTAATGTCGAACAGCGTTCCTGCTTTACGTATGGATACAAGCGTACACTATCTACGTCCAGTGTGTCTGATTCTGTCTGTTTGCCTGTCAGCTTGCCGTCTCAGACTCAAATGTTACGTTTTCGATACACCTGTCGAACGTATCTGCCTAGGCAGTAAATGTTTGAAATCTTGTTTCAAACAAATTTTGTTGTTACTCCGTCGGTCGGACTTGACTAAATAAAGACGTTTTCCGTACACTTTTCAAAGCAGAGGATAAAAGTAAGAATGAGGACATCCTGAAGTTCTACGGGTAAAGATCAAGGAATTTGAAGTCAGCCTTATAAGTAACAGTTCGAATGTCTACAACAATTTTTGTCGCAATAACTGCACACGATCCAGTATACTGATGTCCTTTTTAATACAAGATTGATTTGCTGAGCTGATATATTCTAAGAGACGGTTGAGTACAAATCCCATGAAGTGTTTGAAGAGCTTCCTTGTCACTAGCAGGAAACGTCCCTTTTATCGCGCCCAGCACAGCAAATCCCGTTTTAGCTGCTTTTCCGTGACGGTATGAGAGAGACAAATTAGGCCACTGTCATGTACATGAAACCGAGCAACATCTACTGCTGTCTGTGCATTGTATTACAAAGATGTGGACGAAACTTACCAAAAAATGTGCGCACACTCGAGATTTAGTAAAGAAGTTTGTTTTGGACAGTTTCTCGTCAGGACTTCCTTGTGCTGTGTCTAGGACTTCTGAAGTATCACTGTAACGTACGACCGAAACCAGCAGGCGCGCACGAGTTGAATTTGAATTGGTGACGGAGCGTGCTGCTGTGTTGTCGGCGCCGTTTTAGTTATCGTTTGTGTAAGTAGTGTGAATGGCTTACTGGGTCTTTGGCTCATGCTTGTTTTCTTGTTGCTTCCTTTCTCAGGACTGTTGTTGGAACCCCTACTTCGGAAGAACGCTGTTCCCCGGTGTCTCCCCGTTGCCCCAAAATTGATCCGTAAGTGTAACGGACAATCAGAGTGTAAACAGCCGGCTTGCATGTTACATCACCAATGATAGAACGGCATCAAAGTTATCTCTCGGAATTAGCTGGCATCGTGTTCTGGTTTTCATTGCATTAGAAACTGATTGACAGTCAACTGGATGGTTACCGTACATATTGACATATTTAGCGTTTTTTCTACATATTCTGCACATGAGGTTTTCTGCACCTTTTGGGATGATCCATGGTAAATCGATGGTTGCCTTTAGAAGGTGCCGATACATCCACCGTCCGCTCAAAAGTGTAGTAGAGGTGTGCACTCCTTGAGGGCCAGCAGCGCTTGTATGGAGGAGTGGCTTCAACCACTGTGATGACACCAGCAGATGTTTCCGATGGATGATTCTCGGAGGTTTTGTCCAAGTAACTAAAACCAATAGCTTAAGTCCGTTCTATGCGAAAAATGAGAACTCGAGATGTTAGTAGAATGTTTCCACTGCGTGAAGCGTTCGTTGAATTTTGTTCTTCAGCAGACGTATTCATAGTCATTTTTCAGTTACCTCGCTTTGTGATAAGTTCACTGGGGCTAAAAGCATCCATGAGTTATCGTTATGCCACTTATAGTTCTGGCCTTTTTGTCTCCCAGCTAGTTACTGCGAGAAACATAACTATCGAAATTAACTACTAAACTTGTCAACACTTGCCTAAATGACATCAGAAGAAAACTGTTATTTGTAATATCGCATTTTCCGACAATGTTAAAGATTTTTAATTACTGTCAACGGTGGGCTTCTCATGCTGAACTTGCCGACACTGACCAGAGTTCGTTTCTGCAAGACGACTAGGGAGATTGTCGTTTGAACCAACGCGTTTAGTATCGCTATAAAGTGTACCTCTAGTGAATTGGTGGTCGATTTATTAATATCGCGGATATTCTTACAATGAAAAGTGGGTCATATCTTCCTAAAACTGCATGCTATACACGCGAATTCCAGGCCACCTTCCTCTACCGACCTGTACTGGTCTGCTAAAGTCTGTTTCAGTTGGTGTGGAAACACTCACGGTAGATACCGCACTCCATGTGACGACCTACTTGAGCTGAACGGCTATGCAAACGGATAACAGGTGTAATAGTCCTTTCCAATTTATTGTGAAATGATGACTATTAATGGACAGTTGTCAAAAGCAAACAGTGAGAACTGAACATTTATATGTTCTTTTTAAAATTGACAAATTGCATTTGCAATAGATTATTCACAATTATAAGTCTACGTAAGTACAATATAACTAAGTAAATTCAACCGTTAGGTTGCACAATATAAGTGTGAGGCTTGATGCTGAAAGGCCCAGAGAAGGTCATGAACAAAAAGTGACAAAACTCAAACCGAATTCGTACTACCTTTGACCTATCAAATGATCAGCGTCGAGTAACTGTGGTCACCGGAATGATTACGGGTACAACAGTCATCAATGTGTGGAACAAAACTGATGTCTCATAATTATTGCTGCTGAGCGTTTTTCAACAAACTTGTCACAACAATAAAAGTTTCCGTTGTTACTGCATGGATCACCCTTGTGTTACAGAAGGCGTGGTGCAGGTGTTAGTATTCAGACCGATAACTCATGGTGCGCGTCCTTGGGACTTCGAGTGCTTTTTGGCCAGCTGCCTAAGTGTTAAGTGCAAACTTACATCCTTAATTGGTTCTTGTTCAATCGTGTTACATACTATTTACTTGTCTCCCAGAGGTCCTGTCATTAACGGTTGCCACTTTTTTGACGGTTTTCCGATAGCTCTTCCGCATGTTCTCGAAACGTCAATATGCACTATTTCCAATGACTTCAACTGATCTGAAACCACTTTTCTGGTTACCTTCGACCAGCACAACATTGTGGCCCTTTCTAAGCGTGTGTATGCACATTTTATTTGACCTCCTACAAACAGAAGACAATTGCCCGCAGTCCATGGGCACAACGCAGTTGGTATCTTTGACCACCCTATCGCAAAGCTCTCTTCCATGGTTTAGAATAAGACACGTTATAAGTACTTTACTTGCTGTGGAGATCGCAGAATCATAGGTGGGCACTGTCCCCCCAGACAACTACAATAGCCTCGGGGAAATTATATATTCATCCGACTGGAGATCGTTTGTTCACAACGATCCGTCTATCTATTATGATCAATGGACAGGCTGCCAACATTTCTGCCTCAATATCGGTTTCCGTAAGGAGACAATTCTTCTTTGAGCACACAAATTTGTCTCCTTCTGTTTCAAAAGAGGTCAAGGGGGGCAATAAAAGAATAATAAGACAAAAGATTATTTTTCTGTCAAACGCACTTCGAAGTCTACTAGATGTGGATTAAACAATTTGAATTGTGTATACACCGACAAAATACCGAGTGACAAAACTAGCGCAAGCTCTGCTAAATCATGAAAAAGCTGAGTGGATTGAACATTCCCGTCAAAAAATCGGATATCAGCGAACCCAACAGGAATTTCAAAGGGACAATTCTTCCTTAGTTCCTACACAGTCTTTGCTTTCCACTGATAAGTTTACTCCCGTTGATAGCCAAGCTGATTTCAAAAAACTCGTGCGGTTGGAATCCCGCAAAGCAAGCAAATATGACGGCCTAACACCGACCGGAATATGCAAAATGTGGCGGCCGCCAGCTGAATGATTCATGCACCGTATAGGAAAACAAAAATTGCCGACTGTTAGAGGACGGCATGTATAGTACCATTTCTAAAAATGTACGACCAAATTTCATCCGACCTTATGCACATCCGTAGCATTGAAAGTTTTCAAAAGACATTCTTACCAAAATGGAACAACAGATGAACGCCATAAATTTTAGTTAGTTCGCTTATCTTCGCCCACACTCGAACTTGAATGCTCTCGCCTGTCTAGTTCATTCCATTGTCATCGCTTGATGGAAAAGCAAGGGCCGTGTGCATACGCTCCTCAAACTACAGCGATGCGTTCAACGGCGTTGATACAGAGGTGCGATTTCAAGTTCTCATGGAATCCAAAATGCAAACCCCAACTGTCGTGCTTTTGCGCCGTTACTTTACGGATTATAACCAATTCACTCAGTTCGGGGCTCAAGTCTAGCTCTGGTGTTATACAGAACGCAAGTATTTCCGCTTTTTATTTTCAATCCATGCCAGTAGATAATCACAGTTGTAATCAAATGCGCAGACGATGTGGGGCTGAACACTAGACATCCAACTAGACTTTCTTCCCCAGCCCAGATGAACAGTTTGTCGTCTCTAGCAAATTGTTGAGAATCACGCAGATTGTTTCTTAGTACATCCAAATGTAGTGACATTTTATTCTCGCTCATGGAAAGAAATGGTTATGAGGATATTTATAGCACATATTCCTCCATTCATGTAAATCATGAACCTTTGCCTCCATTGTTTCCTAGTAAATATGTGAAGATTACTTTGAGTAACAACATGACATGACCGCTTCATATTATTAACATTTTCCCCAAGGTCCGAAAACCGTCGTTTCATGTCCAATGGTTGAACTCCCAATCACCTGCTCAGTCGATTTGTCAAACCCTGTGTGATTCCTCATACGATGTATTGTCTATCAATTGTTTTCCTGTCGAAAAAGTAAGTACTTTTTATGAGATCCCTAAAACACCTATTCCAATGCATCCCCCATAAACACCTCATCATTTCACAATGTGCGAAGTTCACATCCCAAATCCGATCTGATACAAGCCAACCCCAAAATTCGGACTGCTCTTAACGCGTATATCTAACTGTTCCAGTAGATCCCGGTACAGACACTCATATTTACGAACCCGGTCTCACTATTTCTGTTGTTCTATATTCAGTTCGACTTTGCACTAGTCTGGCCTTCTTATGCTTGAATTAGTCACAAAACTGAATCGATGGAGCTTTTCTACAATCGACACAGTTTTTTTCAACTTCTACTCGACCTATATAACTATGCTGTTTATTTTGTGACCTACGCGCACTTGGTTAATTGTTCTCTATTTTCTAAAGATGTGCGTATGTAAAAATAAAAATGTTGCAAATTCACTCCTTGGGTTGTGTAAAGCATATTACTGAGAATGTGACACAGATAGAACCTGGAACCTCTCTGCTTCCCCATCAAAGCAAACCAGATTTCGTCTCTCCCAGTTTGTTTACCCAACATGCTGCTGAACAAACTGAGCCAGCAACGATCCACTGCCTGCTCATAACGATTTTTCGAACGGCAACTATTTGCATCACCTCAAGTTTATCAGAATGTAAAAGTCTTAATTTGCCCACTTTTCTTTCAGTTTAAGGATAATTTTGTGTTGGTTACAAAAACGTACTCACACCTAACCCGGTTGTGAACTGTTTCTTGAATTAATAATTATGTACATGTTAACCACAGTTTGCATCACGTTCATTACAAATGAGCCAGCTGTAAAACAAGAGCCGCTTGGATGTGGGTTTAATGATTACTGATTTGCTGAGGTGAATACTCGAACCAATACTCGATTGTGGGGTGGTTAAGGCCAAGTAGTGAGATCGCGTGTCCGTTACACCTGAAGAGGACGCGTCATGACAAGGAGGTCATCAGGGAGAGTTACCAGAATTTCATTTCGACTAGATGACTCCCTAGGAGAAAAAACGCGATTGAAATGAACTATAGGTCTGTATGGGTAAGCAAAGAGGCAGAGAAATCTTAAATTTTCCTTCTTACAGCCGTAAGCAGACTACTTTCGTCTCACCGGAAGCGTGAGGGTATCCAAATGCGAGAGGTCAAGTTTGCTTTCTCCGTCTTCAGTGAATGATACTTCTCCGGTTGCACTGCCAAGTAACAATGTTCGATTTGCTCAGATGTGATCATGAAGGAGCAATAAATCAATTGACCTGAACCACTCTTCCAACCTTAGGTTCGTACAGTTGTAGCTGACTTTTTTAAATTAAGCAGTGGCGCGAGAAAGGTCAAATGTGTGTCAAAGCTGGCTGGCTGAAACGTTAGATTCAGAATTGTTGTAACCCAAACGAACAAACAAGGAGACAGTAAAACTTTCAGCACAAAACACAAACTATGAATTACTAAGCTCATGCGCCTTTTGTTCATATCAAAGCTATTAATTGAGCATTAGTGGATACGAAGTTTGAAACCAGATAGGAACGCACTGAATGAGCATAAACTGTAACAAAAAGGTTAGGAAATGTCAACATCAGATAATAAGCAGATTATTGAGTGGACACTGATGTTGAAGAGTTCCACAAAATATATAAATTTGCTCAAGTAGAAAATTACAGTGGAAAAATGCACATGAATGGGCGGCCTTCTACACAAGGATTGTTTAACCTGCCTGCTCTTCTGCCAACAGTCTCAACAAAAACTTGATTGTAAACATCCGACAAGTATGAGACGATGTGACGAAAGTTTTGCGTATAACTGATGCTGTCCCCTTTTGATATCTTCCTACGCCTTACGTTACATAGAAAGTGAGCGTGATAGTTCTAAAAAGTGTGATTTACTTAAACCTCATTTGCTTTGCCATGAGTTTAATGCTCGTCTGAATTCCATGCGTATCTGAACTCTAGCCAACGGTTATATGCAACTTACAGCATTCTTAGAAGTACCACCTTCTTCTGTGAGTACCTCCGATTTCAGAGAAAGGTGATTGTATGCTAAGTAAAGACTCTGTCCACCTTCTCTCAGAAGAATACTTTTTACCAAAATTTTACTGATAGAAAACAATGCATTGCAATAATCGCAATTTTTGCTAACTTTATATCGTAAATCAGTTGTAGCTCCAAGTTTTTCAAACACATTTGAGTGACTCAACAGCAACAATTGTCAATTTACTGGCCTGTGAAGCGGATCTCAAATCAACCTGAGGCTCAGTTTCTGTTAGGAAATAATTCTCATCTACAGTACAGTTAAATCCAGCCAACCCAGGCTCCAATTGTAGATCTTCAACTATTAAATTTCCAGTAAAACCCCGACGGACAAAACTCTCAAAGGACAAAACCGCCCAAAGCGAAATGCATGCTTGGTCCGCACGAATCAGACCTGTACATTATAGACATTAAGCGTACTGCCTTTGCCCAAGTCTGTCACAATTTTGCCTGTGTACTGGTGGCACCTCGTTAATTATCGGTTACCTGAACCCTGACGAATACCAATCATCAACCACTCCATTATTACCTCCTAGTCAACAGTTGATATAACCTTCATTAATTCGCCCGACTCAGTACAACTCTATCACGCAATACAAGCTGACTGACACGGATCAAAACGCTCGCGACAGATACCGAGAAGCGAGTGTACGTATGTGAGATGTGTACTTTTTAGGTTTGGTCCGCCTTAACCAACCAACGCCGTTTGGCCTTGGCAACATATGTTGTCCAAAAGTGTATATATTTCGGTGTAGTTGACTTGTTTACCAGTCTTCACCTTGTGAATCAATGAGACTATCATGAACATTCACAGACGTTCCAATCTGTGTGTACGTTACATATCTTGTCAACTGACAAATGACGACCCGATCGATGAGCGGTATCCGTTGAGTGTTATGTAACAGTGGTTAGTAAGTTCTCAATGAGACTGAGAAATTGTTGCATTTATTAAGAAAGAGTGATTACTTCGTCAGCGCGCATAGGCTGAAATACAATTCAGAGTGAAGGCAGTGTACACGTCTGATAAGTCGGCTGAACGTTGAGGCTTTGTCCGAGGGGAGTTTGCCGTACACTCCAAAATATTAGATCGACTACAAGTTCTGACAGAAAATCAATTGATTTATGCTTCTGAGGGTTCGAACATGAAATGTACGTGCAAAGGTGTAAAAACATGCGGGTGTGTTGTATTTATGAAAACATTTAGAACACTCAATCGCCTGGGAAAATGACAAGCAGTCTTCGTGTTATGAATACCATCCCCTAATTGTCCAGATCGTGCGGGTTACCTGTCGGACAGAATAATATACAGATGTATATCTATGAGTGGTCACGCCCGAGCTATCACATTCGGTAACGGTTGTGCCAATCGGTCCATCTGACTTTTCTAAATGCGTCAGAAAACGATGTTCATTGTGTTCATGATAAATCTGTTGGTTTGCTATGAAGTTCTCTCAACGAGCGAACTTGGAAACCCAGGTTTGGATACAGGTTATCAAAATACCGCCGGACAAGAATTGAACACAGCACCAATCAGTTTTTTACCTGGTAAGTATCTAGTTGTAGAAACCCATTGTTGATGTTGAAAACGTAGTTTTTATTCTCCAAACATATTATTGCTTGAACATTCGTCGGAAACCATGGTAAGTAGTAAGTCACGAGGAGGAAGCAAGGAAGAAATCAGCCTTACAGTGGAGGTAAGATGTAGGTGATATCAGTAGGAAATAAAAACACGTTTAGCACCGAATGTCTACGACATCTATGTCGAGCAATGAAAGAGCAATTCAGGCAACTAACCTTGAAAAATGAATACATGCGGTGAATAGCACAACCATCATCCAACTATTCACAAGTGTCCAAGGTGCTATCAGCATCATGGTGCCTGATTTTGGTTTAGGCATCCCACATAACATCTTCAAAGTCCACCACGATTGATTGGCAAACACACAGATACAATGTTCATCTTCACGACTGTAGAAGACGGCTTCGTTTTACTTCAAACAGTAAGCGTAGGTTACTAGGACCCATGATTCTAATTTTCTCGGAAGTTATGAATTTTTGTCAATTCCTTTTTTGTGCCTTAAAAGTCGCTAACGTCACAATATAGCAGTAATGCTGTGTGAATGTTAACTAACGGGGACTGGTTAAACTGAAAAATCAGAAACGATGAGAGAACGCTTGATCACGTACACATCACCATTGACGACTTAAAACGTTTTCCAGTCAGACTGAACATAACAATTCCAGATGGGGGAACTCCAACCGTGAATGCAACAAAATCGGACTCGTTTCCGTTGACTATAAGAGCTGTCTGCACAGTGTATCCATAAGCTGCTCAATATGCCGTCATATGAATCAGCCATCAGGGCTGTTGCTGAATCCCGTACGTTTTACATCAACGTTCCGAATAGTTGGTTAGAGAAGTAGTATAGATCAGCCTTCGCACTGTCAACTTTGATAAAAAGCTTTTAACACCTACATTCCGGCTTGATTTTGTCGCCAGATTCAGAGTGTGAAAAAAAATTACCATTCTGGACATCACTCAAACATGAATTTTGATGAGAACACGTTGAAAAAACTTCACCATAAACTTTATATGCATAATGTAGGCATTTATGTGAACGTACAAACATGTAACAACTAAATGGGAAAGAAATGTGAGCCATGAGATGGAAGGGAGAAAGACACAAAAGAAGCTGAAGGTTAAGTCAAGACAAACAAAGATTAACCAAACCAGCATTACTTATTCCTGTCTTTCGTCACGTCAAGCACATTCATCAAAAGTGCCCAGTATCCTTTGAATTCTCTACAGGAAGCCGCAAAGCTTTCCTAAAGCAAACTTCTACTTCTTAATGTACTTGTCTCAAACCCAATTGATAGGCTGACAGCCAGGTTGCCGCTTCCAATCTAGTTCAAGATTCGTAAACAAGAAACGATTTGGCAGCCAGTGAGTTGTCATTGGAAAGACGTATTCAAATCAGCAGGACCTATGGAACGAGACTATTGTGCCAACTAGTCCGCAGGATCTGTATGCCACGAGGACTTACAGGCAAACTCCGTCATTATCAATACAGCCTTCTCATAGGCCAAGAAAGCTTCAGATATGATGGTGGCTGGAAACAGACGCTCTGTAAACACCAACTGTACAGACGGACTAACTTTCGCAGCCAAACAATAAGACTACTCGTACTGTATACCTCACCTTTCAGGGAGACCCTGAGATCATGTCGATTTCGTAAACAGTGTAAAGTGACGAACGTCGTTCAAGATCTAACCATCTGATATGTAACCTCATCAGACATTCCATTAGCTCTGATCCGGTTCTCATTGTATACAAGCTTTTCGATCACCTCCAACGATTCACTAACAAAGATGAAAAGGGGTTCAAAGTTCAACGGACCGTGTAGCAAAAACGTGCACTTAGGAGCTGTAAATTTTACACCAAACTAACGGATTAGAACCCTCAATATATCCAAGTTCTTCTACACCTCACCCATGGACAGTCACATGATACAGCATTATCGCCTGCACACTCTAATTTTGAAGGTCTAATAATTGGGGGCATTTGCACATCAACACAATCACAATCGGCTAGAGCGTATTCCAAGATATCTCACTAGCTTTGATCGCTCATTACGTGGACCCGAATGAACCCGTCCATTGTGTTGATAAACATAAGTAAATGTGCATTACACGGCTGCCTGTACAGATTTGCTGGTCACCTGAGAAACCTGATTGAAACATTTAAAGGTAGACTCAACTGCGCAACAAATAATCACAATCAATTTGTATCAAATAGCCGATAAAAAAACAACCCACGCTCTCTATCTGGTGCATCGAAATGTACGTCTCCTCACTTCACGGCATCCGTCGTTTGAGTAGCTTTCTCTTAATATAGCCTATTTTTCCAATGATCGATTTTCATGGGAACCCGTTGCCCTGTCCCAGTATAGCACACAGACGGACAAAAATGAACAATTCAGAATATGGGAATTTTTCATGATCAAGATGATGATTGAAACTGTTGCACAGGCTTGCAACGAGACCACAGTGCACTGGTATGTGGAAATATCCGGTTATTCTGGGAGAACAATAGTGTTACAAAATTTTCTTGCGGTAAGTTCTCGTAGGCCGAATTAGTAACAGCTCGATCTACAAACAACAACCAACTCCATCCAGACACTACACTGAGAGAATCATCAACACCTTTCAAAGTGGTACTGACCAAGGTATCGTTGAAAGGTTCACGAAGGGCTCATTCCATCTAACTTTCTGTGATGAAACTGTAACTCATCAGCCCGTCTTTCACAGTCCAATCGATTGCTAAATTTCAGTCTTTGATGGCTGACAGGTCAGGCTTGACGGACTTATAATACGTCAAGCAGTGCTGATTTATGCAGGAGCAGTACTCAGCAAAGTCTTTGCAGTCAATTGGCACCGAGTAGTAGGAAAAACCAACAACACTTTGTTTCAGTCACTTCAGATGAATGCATGCATGAATGCGTGCGTATGTAAAACTGACAGCCGTGGTCTTTCTAGGTCAGTTTTGAGTCAACTAACAAACAGCAACTGGTCTCGTTCATTTTCCTGTATACAAGAGTATATATGGAAAAGAACGGAAAGTATCAGTCGAGTATACTACTGCAGAGTTTCGTTTCATTATATCTGGCATATCTGGCCTTCGAGGTTCGTTTGCGATAATCAATAAGGTGATCTGTGTACTCATCTGTATTTGCCACTCAGTCAAGCAAACGGAGCAATCGATTTCATCGGATGCGAGCTCACCAAACAGTGATGTAAATCAATAGCATTCACGTTGAAATACAAATATCCTCTCAAATAGTTATCCACATTATGAACACTAATTAAACTCTCTCAGATCACCATTTCTTATGGATCTAAGTGATGGAAAATTTAAGTGAATCCGGAATTTCCTTTTAACTGATCAAATTTTAAATTTCCAACAGTTCATGAGTAAAGATATTACAATAATAGACTTAGCCAATTGTGCGAAGACTGAGCCCACTGATAATTTGTATTGGCTTGCATTCTTCCAGGTTGTCAGACAAACTGTCTACCCGGTAATCAGTCGGGTTACAGGAGTAATAACGAGGATCGAAATATTAAATAATGGTAACAACTTTAAACATTCACTCTCCAAATCAACACCCCACCGGAACTGACTTTCTCCTAGAATAGGCCGTCTTTTCAAACCTAGACAAGTGTGTTCGACTAGGCTGACAGAACTGTCTTGTAGTCTAGCTTCCGGAAGGTGTGTACGCACGCGCGTTACACACACTCAAACTTCACAGAGAAAAGTGTTGAAGCAAGTAAGTATCCAAGAGAGTGTACAAAATCTACTTTTTATTAGTGGGTTGAGTATGGAACCCACAAGTTTCGTGCTATGAATCAAGCTCCAATCGGCTGGGGAACATCATTTTCATTAGGACTACTAATAATGAGACGATTAAGATCATCCGATGGTGACGCGATGACTTCACTGACCAGGCGAATCGTAGGCCATCTAGAGTTTCAGCCTGCACACGGATAAAAGGACCATGGGGACGAGATATCATGACGTATTCGGTCATACCCATAAGGACTGTCTACTTCTGGTTTACTCACGCGTTTTCAGGCTTTCGGAGTCAACAGTAACACTAATCGGGTCAAACTTACGGCCACGACTTGCTTGTCTTCATGGTTCATACGTTCTCTCACTTTCATTTGTCAGACACTTGATGGACTAGAAGTTCAAAACTATAATAGTCTGCATATGTGTCAAGAAGAACTGTGTAGATATAGCTGTCACTGCGTACCATGCATTCTTTCCGCTTTTCACGAGAATCTCATCATAACTCCCTTTGTTATGCATTCAGCTGACGAGTTAACAGAGTTATATCGATCCACCTACTTATGACAATAATCCAGGTTGTATGAACCTAAGTAGTTCTAAATTATCCTATAATCGGAGTTACAGCAAAGAACAGCTTATGGTAAATTGGTCTCTATGAAAACAACAGTGTCGCTAATTGTGGAGATGCGCAGACGTTCCATAGCAGGGGAACTCATCTTCATCGGTTGTGGGTAGCAGCAGAAGATAACTCGAGAAAACCGTCTCATATTTCCTGTTTGTCCAAACTGTCCACCACAGTTAAACAACGTGGTGAACAAACTACACAACGAAGTTCTGTCCGTCTGTCTGCCACACTTCTCCATCAGCATCCGAAATTAAATTGTAATTCGACATTCCAGACTGTTTTGGTTCATTGATCACTGCACCGCAATTAAGGTCACAATGTCCAGATTATTCGAGATATTTTGTCTGTTATGTCTAATGGGAGCGAAACTTATGGTGCTTATAACTTAGATCACAAGCACCCGATCGTATTCGAAACGTTGTTGTGTGGCAGCCAACTCTGTATACTTTTTCTCGCCAGTTTAAACTGTTTCGTAATTCAACGTTACAATAATTCACTAACCCACAATTCGACAGCCCGTCAGAACAGTTTGTACTTAGAGTTGAACAGTGACAAACAGCCATTATCGACAAGCGCTGGCCAAGGTCATTAATACTCAAATGACTTATTGACAAACTTGAGGCCACGTCTAATTCAGCTGCATACGTACTCAGGCTAAACCACTGAACGAAGAGTGGGAGCAAGAAGTAACAAACCCTGATGACATGTTAAAATTGTGGCAAAATTGTGAGGCGGTTTGGGGAGGGGAATTATTTGATCTTAAGTGAAAGCACAGTTGCCTACTAACAATTATCGAACTCGACTTTTAACATGATAGAAATAGATTATTCAAAATGAGACTGAAAATGTTTTAACTGGTTCACTACAATGAGGTACAGTGAAATGTCTGTATACTTCCATACATTGGTGCTTTCCAGATGTACGTAGTCATAGTTAAATCAGTTATCAGATGAGGAGCTTCACTGATAGCAAAGCTATCGTCGGTTAACGCTTATAAACATACAAAGAGCTGAAACTTACCAACTGTGAATAGCACACATTTTGAAAACTGAAAGTCTGTCCGCTCATCAGGGATATCTTGAGTATCCAGTACAATGAATTAAAGATATTCATACACAGTTTGTTACACTTTACGAAGATGTAAAAAAAAAGCGCATCTTATTTTGTGTACATAACTTCTAGTGATGCCAAAATGAAATTAATGTCGCCTTCTTGTTCGCCAGTTTGCCAACCGCGACAATTCCGCCTATCTTCACAACGTCAAATACGCTGTGCTTGTGGCCTACAATGCCGCTTCCTATGTAAGACAGATGAAGGATCAGTTAATCCAAACCCTGGGACAAAAGTGTGCCGTCGAGTGTGCATTCAGAAACTCTGCTATCGACCTCTTGAATACTATGTGTACGACTATCGACTGATGGGTGGACTTTGTCACAGGTAAGTAAACTACCAAATTCGTTGGAATATACCTGAGACCGATCGAGGATTCATAATTTCAGAACAACCTGTGAACAATTAGTAATTTGGCTTGTTGATGACGTTCCACTTCTGACACAGACGATGCTTCAGATCAGATCAAACAGTTACAAATTTGGTGGTACTTAAAGAAGGCTAGATTCAAGCAATTAAACGAAGCGGAAGGTAACAAGTCATGGATCCAGGATACATGGACAGGGGGTCAATACTGGAATCGAATGGCTAGTTACACCAGGCCCGAGGTACATGAACAGCCAGACCGAACTGAAATCAATTTGGTCTGTCAAACAGACCGATCAAAGAGTCAGTTGTTTATGAAGAATCACGTTTTTAATGTGTTATGACTGTCGTCTTATCCAGCCATTAATGCAAGTCAGTTCGATCGATCTAAGACCGGCCGCCATGTACAACGGAGTTCAGCCCCATCAACTCTATTTACGACGAATTTGTCGTTTGCACTTTCGATGGTCCCTGCAACTAGGCGCTCCTGTGTGGTTCTAAACCCTCGGCTTATTACCTTGAAATTTCGTAAATTGATTTCGTGACCTGTGTATAGTGCGCGACCAGTGATTGTGGAGTCTCTGATCATGGCCTGATACTGTTGTAGGTTACTGGGCGCTTTTCTCATTCATCTACGGTTCTCATTTACCCTAGTTCTAATTTATCGTGTTGTTTGTCCAATAAAAACTTGCGGACAGTCCTTGCACTTTATCCCATATACACAATTACTAGTTCTGTCAACAGCCAAGGGGTTCCTAGGATACACCAAGATTTTACGCAGTGTAACGGGTACTCAACCTAGGATCAAGGACAGCAAGTGAGTGGAAAAGTACTGTCATTATCTAATTCAAGAAAGGGACGTCAGAGACTGTTCGTAGGGTATTGAACGAAGCAAGTATCAGGACGGTTGTCCGAAAAACAAATTGACTCTTTAACCGGTCTATTTGACAGACCAAATTGATTTCATTTCAGTCTAGCGGCTCACGTACCTCTGGCCTGCTGTAATTAGCCAATCGATTCCAGTATTGATCCCCTGTCTATGTACCCTTGATCCTTGAATTGTTACCTTCCGCCTCGTTTAGTTGCTTAAATCTAGCCTCCTTTAAGTACCACCAAATTGGTAACCGTTTCATCTGATCTGAAGCATCGTCTATGAAACATCACCAATAAACTAAACTATCAAATATTTTTCGGTTACTTATTAACTAGAAGTAGTTTAATTGGAACGTAAATATCGTCAAAGGGAAACAAGCGATTCGGCACCTGTCGGTCGCAAGCCATCTTTGTGGGTCATTTGGTGAGAATTTAGAAAAGGTAAGTAAATAAGCTTCCCAGTGATTTTTCTCACAACGACAATGTTTGGTTTTGGTTGGACTCAGCCCACCAGGTCGAGCAATAAGTACGCCGTCACCATCACGAAAGCATATCAATATGGAGGCCGTACCAATGGACGCTTCGGATAGTCCAACCCAGACCTGAAAATACACCAGAGACGGATGATCTCCACGATAGGGAGTGGTTCGGGAGGCCGTTTGGTACCAGTCTCATAAATTAGAAATTTCAACGAATTTGAACATCCGCCAGAAAATAAACTTTGAAGAGTAAAACGCACTACATCACTTATGGCCAAACCGTAATTCACAGCGAGGAATCGGAAAAAATACTACTGTTATCTTACACAGTTAGGTTCTGTGAAGTAGGACCTTCCAGCCTCTGCACGATGAAGAACAAAGCAAGAAACAAAACTGACTAGGAGCAGAACCTATGCTGCGATCCAATAACTGATAGGAAGTCACAAGTAAACAAACTTCAACGAAAGGATGAGCAACAGGGATGAGTGAAAATACTCCTTAGTGTTAGTGTGCTCTTCAATATAACGGTGGTCAAAATTGTCAGAGTAGCAAAGCAAACTTTTGCCGAAAATCTGAGTCGCCAGGCGAAACACGACATACACTCAACGTTTCCTCAAATGTTTTGGAAAGGCTTTGTCAATCATATAACATATACGAACATGATACACTCGCGAATAAAGCTATACAGGAAAGCGTCCGTTCAGAGCTTGACCATTTATTGTCACCATTGACCATGGGATTGTTAGACCAGCAATTGGATACTAAGTAGAAACTGACTACTGACCATTTTACATACGTCAAACGAATGTCTTAGGTTTTATTCAAAGTATGAAAAACATGTTATTGAAACATGTATCTCAAAAGCTAAACAGCACGACAGACTTTCAGCCGATCGGTAACTTAAAAAGTGATAAATGACTTGAGTTCTCCATGAACCATGTTTTCCTACTATCAAATTCATCACGGCTTGAAGCACCAAGCATTTTCAACCAACGCTTACATTTCACCGTCCACAACATTACAAACTGACTTCAAACGGAGGGACGAATACAAACAATCAGTGAGTTTCAGTAAGAATAAAGCCAGAGTTTACGTTCCATTCGAATCCATTCAGATCAACGTGGTTGACACGGGCATCGTAACAGGTAAACCACCTATTATTCAGTATAGAAAGAATTCTATTTTTCATTACTTCCATACTGTACGAAAGTTACCGTTTTTTCTTATATGTGTATACTTACCTGTAAACCCTCATCGACCACCAGATGGAGTGTATGCACATATCAGGCCAAGTGTGAAAGCTCGATGGGTCGTAGATGGATTCAATACAGTCCACTGGAGTGTCAGAAGATCAATCCATTCCAACACTATCAATCTGAATGGAGCGATCGCTTCGTTTAAACGGACTGTAACTATCTGTTTGCGATTCGAAACAAAAAGACTTTAAAACAAGCACCTTTTTGATCAGATTACGTTGATTTCCACGGGCGTTATCTACCTCTCTTCTGGTGCATTTGATCTAACAGCCCAGCGAGTGATGTAAATTTGTCAATGGGAAAGAGCAAACTCGACAATATGGTTGGAGAAAGAACACAGGATGAGTGAAAATAAATGAGCCTTGTGAAAACAACCGAAAATTATTCCGTTAAGTAACTTTATCGAAACCACCGTCTCATTCTCGTTCGCGTTTGTTTAATTTAAATGTAGACCACAACTTATAACCGATTGATTAGGTATTTGTTTGTATGGTTCATGAAACACATGTTTACAAACTACGTGGGTTGCCTCATTCTTACAGACAAGCAGAATAGTTGTGCATTCCTCAGCGTTACTACGATGAAATCAATGAGAGTTCTGAGGTCCCGGTAGAAACGTAGATAGAACATCAATTTGTAGGCTATGAGACAAGCATAAAGAAACTGAAAACCCAATAGCGGGTGGTGGAAGAGAGAAGTTCAGCTACTGATAGCTCAAATTACCCACTTGAATAACACCAAACGAGTAACTGTCACTTGTTAATCATTACAGTACAAAGTGACTTTTGTTCGCCTTGGTATGACGCTGATACAATAAAGGCAAACTGGGATACAGGCATCCAACCAGAGACAACCAGTGTACTGTCATTATCGTTCAGAATGTTGATGTTTGTTAAAAACCCACGAATCAGAGGTCATTTCATCGTCAGTTTGTTCAAGATTATGGCTACCTGATCCAAATGTGCAGCAATCTTCGCTTTTTCTTGCTTCAGTCGAACTTTTAACCATTCATCAGTAATAAGTACATCGAAAACTGTGAGTTCCACTTGACTGAAAAATTCCAACCGTGAGATCACTGATCAGAATTGGTCGTTGCCGCCGTTCTCTGGAGGCAGTTGAGAAACTTGAACACCACCCACACGACACTCAAGCCAATCGTTTAGAAACGATAGCTCGAACGGGCTAATTTGAGATCAATGAGAAAATAATCAACAAGGTGATCTCAAGAGAACATGTACGGGAGTTCAGGTCCAAATTGTGCACTGCTGAAATGCTCCAACCAGAGCGAAACACGAGGCCAATGCCCCCCATCAAGAGAGACTAGACAGAATGCATTGGTGATAGCCTAAGATCTTAGACACTCGCCTGTTAGTTCTATGAACATCGTTTGAAAACAGACGATTCAGTACAGTGCATCCCCAGACGAACGCACTCTCTCATAAGGACCCCTCCAACGACCACTTTCGTACACGATGAAATTAGATTGAAAACATGACATAATAGTCACAGTGACTCCTCTTCATAGTGAGTAACCTCTCCACATAAACAACAACAACCACAGTTCCCGGCAGATTCATCACAGTGTCCGAATTCTGTTCATGTCATTGTCAAGTTGGTGAAACCCGATGGTTGCAGTCCAAATTCGAACCATTCGCAAGTACGTGTGAACAAATAGGACGTCATTCCAAAACCAAGTGAAAATAACGTACATGTACTGAATAATCAGGCAAATCTACCATTAATCCACGTTCAATTCTAAATAAGCCGCGGCTAGGTGTATATCAAATCTCAGGTGTAATATCAGACCATCGGCAAATCTCAAGGTAAGACTTAGTGCAAATGGCAAATAGTAACAAATCGCCTCACTGAACCAGGACAGTGAAGGGACTGGACAAAACAATGACCATGTGCCGTTCGGTTGTCGACCGTTCACCCTGATTTTGTCAATGCTACATATAAGAAAGAATTATAGATAAACGGTATCAGCCCATGCCCTTTAGCTGGAGAGGCTGTAATGTCGCCGACCTCATTGACTCAAGAATGGTTTGCACGTATTGAAGACAAGTGAAAAAGGGATCTAACTAAAGGTAGCTGCGATCAAACTTAATTGTTTTCTGAGCACTCTCAAAGTAGTCTTGTGCGATACGCGACACGTTAAGCATTCAAAAGAAAAGATGAAAAACCGGCTCACTTATCATCAACATCATCATCATAGCAGCGATGAGCCTGACCGAAAGGCATTGTGGCTCGGGCCGCCGCTCACCTCAACAGTGACGTGGAATGTACTAGAAGAAAACGTTACTAAGGTTGAAAATTATTAAAAGAAGACTTAGCGAAAGAACTAGAAATGGTATAGATACATGTACGCCATTGACTACGACACACCGTCATCTCGGATAGCGTCTCTAACCAGCGATTTGAGCGATCACGAGGACCCCAGCTAGGAAAGCGACACCTATCCACTCTCCTCAGTGGAGCAGTCAGGTACTTCGTATTTCGTGACCACGTTGTTGTTTGACCACCATGTGGTTTCACCCAACTGTTAGTGGTCTCGATATATAATGCTCGGTACGTGACCCAACCATCGCAAGCAATGCACCGTGAGTAGTTGACCAATTGATCGGGCATCCCGAGCGTTCCGGAATACGCGTGGGCGAACGGCCACATTGCTCACGCGATCAGTTCAATCAATGTGAGCTACTTGGCGGAGATAACGATGGTCAAACACCGCGAGCATGTTGATATCTTCCTTGCGAACAGGCCACGTTCCCCAACCATAGAGCAAAACAGACCACGACTGTCGGCTGTCCGTAACAGAGCCGATGTTCCAGAATCCGTCGTAAGGTAAAAATGTGATCAACACACCCCCGTACGGATCGGAATCTTGCCTGTTCTTCGCGTATCTGACTTTCTCTGGGCTTAGTGAGCCGACGTAAAATGAGGATAGTGAGTGACTTGGACGCAAAAGACACTAGACTGATGTCTATGTGGTTGTCACATAGATTACGGGCCCCGTTTATGAAAATGGGAATTACTGTTGATAAGCACCAATCACGAGGCACCTCTTCAGTCTCCCAAATCGTCTGGAGGGGTTTTGTTAGTTCTGATATCAACCTCTCTCCACTGACCTTGAAAAGAGGACAGAGGAGATCTGGTCCAGAGGCCCTATTACGCTTCAATAATTTAAGCTCCAGGACCAATTCTGCTTGAATCGACAGCTATCTACAGGTGGGTTCAAATGGATAACCGTGCTAGAATCGTAGACTCACGTCTCCGAAACACAGCACACATCAATACCCAGACTTGAGGGAGTACTTGCCAGAGTAGTTTGCTGACGGACTTGTCAGAGAGTGCGGACATTGAAGGTGTCAATGTTTACCAGTTGTCTTAATCTCAGAAAACAATTATCGCCCGAAAGCACATGGAAGGTAGAAGACATGGAGGGTAAAATCGTGAGAGGAAGTTGGGTGAATGATGTCACTGTCGGAAGAACGACAACTTCTGATACATCCCTGCCATTTATGTCACGGAAGGAGGTTGACTTGAGGGATCCCACCAAGAATCTCTGACTCAAAAGTCTGACCTGTGAGACGACAGGATACAGGGTTTTCTTAGGGTACCCTACCCGGAGCCAATAACTCAACAGTCTTGCTCACTTGGCAGTGAGGGGCTTGCCTAGCCCGAGGGCGCAGTGAGTAACACACTGATGAACCGAGTGGGTCCAATGGCAAGTGAACTTCTTCCTAACCCCACATACTCCGAGGATTTGTGACGTGTGCCTTTCCTATTTTCACTGATGAGTCTTCAGCGACAGTGTATCTGGGACGTTCGTACGGGAGAAGCAAACAACCAGCGAGCAGTAAACGATCGAAGTAAAAGTGATTCTGGTGGCTGAAAGGAAATACCATGACTGATAGGTGCCAGAATGAGCAGGTATACAAGGAGATCTGTAACAAACTCAATACATGGGCAATATGCTGGTGACTAGCTCGACCTTGTGGCAGTTCTGTCCAAACGCTCTTCCCTAGATGAGTAACTTAGACACAAAGTGAGCGGTGTCTACCCTGATTCGTGGGTCGTAGACGAGTGATAATAGCCGAAAAGATAATGAAGCGCATTATATTTAATCTCTAGTAAATCAACATAAGTATGCAGCATCTGAAACTCGGTATTCCCCTACCTAGACAAAACATTAAGGCCAACTTGGCCCAAAAGCTCTAGTGAGCAAAATTCTTTTCATTCCCAAAAACAAGCGATAACTTTACGTCACTGAGGTTGGTCAGACGGTCACCGAGGTTGGTCAGACGGTCAACGAGTAGCGCTCGAGACAGCTCGGTGATCGTAATACTGATTATTAATCATAAGGTATCGAGTACCAGTTCGTTGGAACAGTTCTGGCAAGGTTTGGGCAATCTGGCCGTGTCCAGCCTAAATATCGGATAGCAGCAAACGGTGAGTTCAACAAAAACACAAAACCTATCGGAATTTTTACGGTATGAACACTAATACACACAGGATAAACGACCTTAACTCCACTAGTAGATTTTACGTCATTACACGAGAACCAGCATGAGCGTCACTAGCCAAAATAAGTAATTTAAAACGAGTACGTCACACAGGCTCTTTCTTATAGTTTTTTAGTTATGAATTCGTTTATGAGACCAACACCAGAAACCTAACTCGGTTTGTGGTTGCAAATTCAACCGAACTGCATCTTCACTAATTTCACCAACACAGGAGGGATATGTTCACTGCGGAACGTTAATCCTTCGTTTCACCTATTAAGCCACGTACTCAACCAGGTTTTTTACGCACAAAGGACCAGCAAATAACAAAAACGAGTCGGTCTAGTTGGCAGCGTGTGACTACATAGACAAAACGAAATGCCAATAACTCATAACAAGCCTCTCTGATGTGCTGACTAGATGAACCAGACTGATCAATTCAAGTGCAAAACACTGAGGGCTCTCCATTCAATCTACCAAACCAGAATGAAAGTATCTGTCACGAGAAGTCAACATAATGATTTACTCTCAACAGTCACCTAATTAGAACCAATGTTTTGACCCGTCTGTGTACGTAGAAAGCTGTATCATACGGTAAACCCCGAGAAAAATATGCTGGATCGTCCACGGAATAGTACTGCGCTTGAGAAACATCAAACTTCTCTCCTTGTAATAAAGGAAAAGGGAAAATCTTTGTCCCGATATTAACGCGATTGTCTCCGCAAACTGTTTTCAAATCAAACTAAAATACGAGTGCAAACAGCTGCTTTAGTCCGCCCTGAAATGTGTGCAATAGAAGGAAAAATATAGGATATTTATATGATATATAATGACTTACGGATATTCTCGAACTATAAGGCTGAAGAACAGTTAGTAACAATAGTAATTAAGGTCATTAAGCGACCAATGAGCAGGGTGGAATAAAAGTCGAGTAGGCAAAAAAAATAGTGAAAGTTGCCTCTGGATGGCTCTGGGAATTTCTGCTCATTCTGATTAGGCAAAATCGTCTTCTTGAGGGAAGATGCGGCTTCGAATGAAAAAATGAAGTTCCCTAATACGTCAAAAGAAGAACAGGAAATGTAATAGAGGCTCACACCTCTAAAGATAAGGCAGTCTTCACTAATGTTGGGCATCTCTGTCCACAGAGATGTCTCTCAGAGCTTAAGGGTCGTGCATGTAGAACGACTGTGGAGGCTGCGCTGTCCCACGGTTGCGAATCCGGGCCGCTTGGCCTAAAAGTGAGCCGTCTTCAGGTACTTCATCGTCGATTACTGCGTCCGATCGTTCGTCTTGGGTGGCACCAACGGATAGGCAACAAAGAAGTTATAAATCAGGTATTCCGTAGTCAGTACCATTGTTCGGTCATTAAGAATGCACAGACTCAAATGGTCAGGCACTATGAATGTCAGCTAGTCGCCTGCCGCACCGAGCACTTCTCTGCCGACGCGACGACCGACTGCCACCGGGTGCGAGGTGGACAGATGGTGACTGGATACAGAGAAATAAAGCTACTCAACAAACGGTCAATAACTGCAGGTCAGGTCCACCTTCCAAGCTGGGGTCCGAGCGACTCGTGGAGTAGGTGGCTGGGGACTACAGGTGAAATTGTAGCCAAACTGGCTTCGTAGCGTGGATGTTGCCGTTGGTTGACCGGGTTATCTGTGAAGTCAGTGCACTTAGTGACGTGTGGCAGTGAAAGCCGTAAGGAAGCCACCTCGCTAATGACGCCTTACCTACACTTACAGCTTGTCTGTTAGTTCACAAGGTACATGCACCTTGATGCTGAGTTCATCAGTACAAAGGTAGCTATTTTCAGTAGTTATGTCTCTCCCTTCTGTTTTTTTCTCTCGACCAGAGTTTGCTTTTTCTTCATGGCTGTATGGCAGTCAACCATTGATTTAACTACTGATGTACTGCTGACTTTGACGATGATTGATAGAAACCGGCGAACTTCATATAGAACGCACACAGCAACAACTGAATGAACCAACAAAAAGTTTCAATCTTTCACATCTTAAACAGTAATAGATTCTATGATAAGGAGGCTGACCGCTACACTAGTAGCTAGCAGTTCTGGATTAGGATCAAATAACAACATCTCGAACGATTTTACCAAGTCAACTATGCGATTTGTAGCCAGAATGTGTTTGACTATCGATGAAGCTGGACCATTCGTAATTTCCCTAGTCGATAGTTCGTTATTCAATACACCTGTTATTGACCACTTAGGAATATACAAGACCATGCGTTGACTCAAACAGCAGTTTGTTCCGCCCATGGAAACCCATTCACCACTTAGAAGTGTTGTGTGAAAAGCCTGACATGAAAGTATGAAATGTACATGCATAGTCAACTACAACATTAAAACAGAAAAAGAACAAGGTAGGTTACAAAATCAAACGCTCAAGAAGCTCCTGTGACACTTAAGCTTGATTTCGGGTTAACTTCCGCCGTAACCAGTGGGGAAGACAGACAATTGTCCTGCAAATACTCATCGTCAGGCAACGGGGCGATATCTGGCAGCATGTTCATCGCTCGCCGAACCGCTAACGGATGAACTAGGTCCCCAGGACGAGCACGCTTGGCCAGACGAATCAAACGACCAACCAATCGATGGGCTATTGTGGTCTCTGTTTGGCT
This sequence comes from Paragonimus heterotremus, assembly GCA_013368495.1. Lineage (NCBI taxonomy): Eukaryota > Metazoa > Platyhelminthes > Trematoda > Plagiorchiida > Troglotrematidae > Paragonimus > Paragonimus heterotremus. Next base: position 26,333 of record LUCH01000712.1, on the reverse strand, counting down.
TGGACGTAGTGTAGCACCTGTCATCGCGCTGGTTGGTGAAGTATCACCAAGACGACGATACTGCGTTTGGTACAGTGATATGAGATCGGAAGCAGATTCAGTCAGGTCGGGAGAATTGGAGCCAGATGGATATGTCTCAGATACTACAAACGACAAGACAGTAGGTAATGGAGATAAACAATTTTTAAGGAATATTCAGCATTCGAAAAATAAATTACGTTAACTGCATACATAAAGCTAAACTACTTGTCGGAGATTAAACTGTGTACGATGTGATCAGGCGGTATCCCTCCTTATTGTACAATCGGTGAACACAAGCGGAGTGTACACATCAGAAACAAAATAAGCCAAAACCTCAATAAACTCGATCAAGAATAAACCCACTGAGAAGAAAGATACAAAGCACGTCTTTCAATCGATCTATCAGGAGCGATGCCCAGAATAACTATGGCTGAGAGCTTCGACTTACACAGCGAATGCTCGTAATAATCCGCTTCATCCAATAAATTATAGTTTGAAAGCCAGCATAAAGAAGTGACTACCCTCGTTCTGTCCGGTTTGGTGTTTCGCATCACACAGACATCGAAACTTGACACAACCGACTTCACACTGTTTAAGCCATGCCAAAAAAGAACTGTTTTAACTTCAAACATGAATAATAAACATCCAACACCCAAATTTGTGCTTCATAATCATCATACGAAATTGATGGGAAAGTAGGCTGTCATTTGACTCACTTTGATCAGAAGTATCTAAACTGTACGGAAGCTCCGGCTGATCCAAATCAACTACCACCGTGTTTCGTTCTTTTGCTATTTCAGTGTGTTCCGTCCAACCAACCTGTTTCGTTTCCGGAGTGTTTTGGAGACTGCATAGCTCGGCTTCATTGCGAAATACACCATTGTGAGTGAGAGCGTTTGCGAGACACATACTGAACACACAATCCTCGCCCACTTCCGGACCGGGTAAAATCGCATCCAATTCGGAGGCGATTTTTGCCGTAGTTCTCTGTTCTATATCAGCCACAGCCAAGGAGACAGCCAACTGGTGATCTCCGATGGCCAAGGCTGAGTTTACCGCATCACTCTGGATCGCCTGAGTAATGTCATCGGAACTAGGCGAGCAGGGTTCTCGTGAGGAGACACTATGTTCCGAGGTCAGGTAGGCTGTGCGTGCGGGAAGCCATGATGTGCTGAGCACCAGCTGGTGTGCCTCCGGAGAGCAGTGCGAGGCACCGCTGTCGTAATGGGGCGCGAAAGAGTAGAATGGACCATAATCTAGGTAAGTGTATGGGATCACTTTGTTCCGTCTGTCCTCACGATAGCCACCATTCGGCAACAAATGCAGTCCGGAGCGAAGTGGACCAGCCTGAAACCAATGAGGGGAACATCAGTAGCTAGTGTGTGCATATGAAAACCGTCAGTAGAAGCCTGCATGACTACTACGTGTGAAACTGACAAGATGAGTAACCTGAGAACATCAACGTCAACCGGGATTGCGGCGGTGAGAATTACAGATACAAAATAGATGGGACTAATTATCACGAAGACGGAGAAAGTTGACCCGCAGTTCCAGTGCACCCGTAATGAGTATACAAATTCACCGTTCGTCAAGTAAATTAACCACCCCACCAGCAGGTGTTGTTACCCTTAATCCCGCTCTGCAAGCAGTGATTTTAAACACAATATTGCATTCACAATCGTGACATGTAAACTCACCGCGATGGTTCACACATTTTTTCCGCTTATCACTCTTCTCACACAACATATGCTGTATGAACACTAAAAACACAATGCTGACGATTAGGTACATTAAACGCATTAGGATACAAGGCTATGCATGTGTCAAGGGTGAACGCGACGGTTCAGTTGAGTGCAAAAATACGTTCAACAAAGCTAGATCTTTACTGTCTAATTCGCGCTCTCTTGCACCACCCACGTTTAGTAGCCGGAATTCCAGGCTACAACGCAATAAGACTCCTTTACACGTCCAGAGTATCTCTGCCACGTTTTACCCGTTTGACCGACGTTTGCTGTGATGGATTTCCTCTCGTCATTTCTCACTCGTTCAGCCGATTTCGCTAAGAGGTGACTCGTCCCATCTCGTGTTGTCCATCTGTTATGGGTTTTAACTACACCCCAGGACCGCACTGAGATATTCCGCTGAACGCAGAAAGAATCGTGCCACCCATCTGGTCGGTCAGCCGTCATAATCGGGCTGAAAAGCAATTAAACCACAACACTCAGAAATTGGAAGTATCTCTCTCTCCAGTCCACTGTCCTATTACCAGTCTACCGGCTGAACTTAGTGGCTGAGTCTCAGTGCAGAGGCTTGGAAGTGAAGTTGGACAATTCGTCACATTGGACACTTCTAGTGTTTGGAACCAATCACGCACAATCACAGACGAAATGAACGAGCCGATCCATCACGCCAATGGTCTGGACCAGAGGGGCAGATCAAGTCGTGTGGAAGACCGGGTTGACAAGCTACCGCTACGCTCAAGATAGTAGATTCTGTAAGTGTTACATTTACGAACAATGGTGAAACAACGGGTATCGCGCTTTCCTGAGACGACTGATGTGGAATACTAAAGGACACGAAGATGACAGAGAGCTGCTACAACTTATATCCAATGTGGTTGAGTAGGGCAAACTTCAACAATAGAAAGGTCATGTCATAAACTTCCTTTATGATGTCGCCAAATCGTAGACGGAACGGTTCTTCTATCGGCATAAATTGGCCACTAGAGACCAATCAAACACACACAAACGTTATAAACGACCACTGAATTCAGCGCACTGCGATCGAAATATGAGAGTGCCCCTTTTAAAGTAAAATACTCGACAGTTTTAAGCTTACTGTTATGATGGGTTCGAGAAGACCACAAAGTTCTGCGATCAATAAATAACATTGTAAAGAGCCGCTAGTCGTAGTGAGAAGCCTGCTTTCTCGTTTATTCTAAACCTGAAAGGAAGCGTCATACTACTCATTTTACTGTTTTTCCTGAAGGCTTGCACACATTTGTGGTCTATTCCAAACATAATGGCAGTTTGTTATATCAATTTTTCACTGGATTCTGTGAACGACTACAGCCTAAAGGCAGAATCGGGCAATTTGTCTGTTTATGGTAACCAAGAGGGCGTGTGACTAACCTCAAACACGAGGTTTATCGCACGTGCTCCATGCCGAATTTATGCGCTCAAGTTCATGGAACGATCCATCTCAAAAAGGTCGCTCCTGTAGATAAAACTTTACGATTGTAGAGGAAACGTGTAAGAAAGAGACGAACGATCCCAACACCATCGACGACTACCAATCACGTTCTAAGACGAGGTGCATTTTTTGATAAGCAGTACAGACTGACGCTGGTCTCACTGTGCTTTCTATATAAAGGTGTAATGGCGCAGTACGACGCAGGGAAAGCTCAAACAAGTACGGTCACTCTAGCACTTTCTAGAAAAAGGATACAGGGTCAAGGCTGGAGCCCACGGAATGGGTGAAGATGTGAATCGTATGTGGAAACAGCGAGTTAATTCATTCTTGCGTAAGATCAATCCGACGTTGTTCACGTTCAATCAAGTCATGCTGACCTTATAGTACTGGCCAATACTGAACGTTCAAAAACCGTCGGCACAAGCTAGCTGAAGCTCATCCATTGGCCAGAATAAAATGATTTCTAGTATACCGTTTGTCAAATCACAGTACATAACTGACTGGATTTTGGTATCCGATTCATTGATTACCGTTAACAGGGTCATTTTAATGTCGATCAACGGTGGACTTTCTTATTGGTATCGTGTGTCGCAAGATTCTCTATGTATTTTAATCTTGCTCGAAATCCCACGGCTTGTCAATCCCCTTCTGTTACTACATGCTAATGACATTAAAATGTGCTGCGTAGGGGATACTGGGAGAAGGACAACTCGCTCCCGTTTAGTCTGACTAAATGAATGGTTATACACTTGTCATTCTGGTTGAACTGAGTGCTTTCTTGGAGCTGAAAAAGTGAATATCACTACCCGTGAACGGGACCTGTGAAAGACAGTTTCAGAAGATAGTCTGTCACCCGGATGAACATCAATAACTAAGAAGGTGAATTTGGTGGTTGAGTTACACATTAAAATACCTGGGTGTTTCTCATCCAGATGACTGCCGTTACGTTCACTTCAAAGAAGCACGCTTATCCTGGACTAAATATCCAAGCTTGTCGCTCTTAGTGCATGGAGAACAGAGAATGACTACTCATCCTATTTAGGCAGACGTATAAATTGATATACCTATCACTGCATTATCACCTTGTTAGAGTAGCCTCAATCTTAGTATACAACGTCCTCTAGCATCCTCATCATCCGTTAATAGACATGGTTCTATCAGTCCAAATAGCCATATTGAAGGAAACTCTCTAAAGCGGCAGTATCCAGTGAGCCGCCTGACTTGCACAGGGCACATCTGTGGCGTCCAAGTATGTCTAATTTGGAGCAACCTACCACAGGTTGTAGTATTGTCATCAGCAAATGAATTCACGTGTAGACTTGACGGCCGCATTCATGACACCAAGCCAGGTCTTCAGAGAACCTAACAATCAGAATTATCGCCTCAAGGTACGGTCTACCTTTCACTTAGTGATGTTTGGCTGTTTTTCCTTGCATTGCTAGGCATGTATATAGTGTGCCTGGTACGCTACAGTTCAGTTTCTCCCTCGTTCAACTTTTCAACGCTTGCATTTATTACCTGTAATATTACTGGTTCTAAGAATATCTATCGACTTCTCTTTCCTTTCCAAACCATCTAGTAAATGTTCAGCTATACACAAACAGTCTCGGCTTCCTTCAACCAGAGATGATGCCATATGAGATAAGGCGATATGCTAACATTTCAGAATATATACCTTCTGTGCTTATAGAGTTTCATAAATAAATGATAATCACTCAGTACACTAATGGTGGTCACACTTGGCCTCCAAATACACAGTGAAATTAAACAGTAACCTACCACACCCCTCGAAAATGAGTGGAAAACATTGCAACAAGAGTTGCGATGATCGTCTGATTCAATGGATGAAACTCACTTTTCCCTGCACTTATGCACAACAAGATAGGCTATTGTTTGATTTGGAAAGAAAACCACTAATATGAATTATCGGAATTGGGACAGATATGTAGGCTAATACAAATGACCCTTGTTGAGTCTCATAAAACTAAGTCGTTCAATAAGTCAGAATAATGTGCACACTGAATTCTAATATGTCAGATCGACAACGCTAGCATGATAAAGTAACCGTTACGTAGGAAACACTCGACACTATCATGTTCACTGATCCCGAAAGTGAGTTAACGAATTCGATGGGTCGTCGCTGCGACAACACATGAGAAGACAGGGTCTGCACGAACCCTAAGCAATAAACAGAAGACAGTCCAACGATTCAAAGATGACGCCTTCCATTCCGTTAATCCGTAATTTTCATTTTAAACCATTGCTGATAATGTACCAAACTAATTCTAATGATTTCCCCCAAAGTGACACGTTTAATTATTCTTTTTCTCATTTCATTGACATGTTGATCCTTTGGACCAATATCATTTGAGGTAATTTGCCTGTGCGCTGTTGACTTAAATTTGTGAACTACGGGTTTTATCACGAACAGTAAGAGAAACTCCAAGCTGCGTGTGCCTGTAAATCAATGAAAGCGCGAACAACATACACAGAGAGGAACGCACAACTACCGGTAAGAAATGGGAGAAGTGGGACAAATTTTCAGACAATTGCAGAGGTCGTCTGATTCAATGAGCGAAATGCATATTCTACGCGTTTCTGAGACAAAGACCATTGTCCGGTGTTCTTTGAAGATTACTTACGAGAAGCCAAAGGCCTAATAGGTAATTTTACCGAACAAAAATTCAATCACTCCAGGATCAGGAAAAGCAATTACACAATATACAAACCTGCAACTGAATCGTATGCAACGCTGGTGGAATAAAGTTGATTCAATAAAACAGCAGACATTTGATATATTGAGTCCTAGCTGAGTGTCACCAACTGCTGATGAACCGTACGCTCTTATGTAATGGTTTAATTGGCTTAAACTGATCGCGCTGGCAGACAGTTGTACGGTTAGATGATTCTAATTCTTGGCTGTAAGACCTGTGACACCAACGGGATTGACGATGAAAATACATATCTACTGCTTGAGTTAAGGTCCCCAAAAGTACATACTAGCGATAAGATTTTGTGACCACTCCATCGGTCAATAACATCTCTCCTACACGCAAATCAACCATAAACTTGCGACCAGAAAGGCGTGGGATGAATTTCGTTTGCATACCATTTATAGAACGTAAATTTTTCGCAAGTATAAAAAATAATCGCGATAGAAGTGCCCAGCTAATCCCGTGGCCACGGTATCTTCAGGCTAATGCGCTGGCCCAACGTTATCTGATAATATAGACGTCAGATGACTTGAGAACTGGATATAGGTCGTCACTTAGCCAATACGTCAATTGCCGGATGTGAATTAAATGTTGTGATTACTTCCTCTTGCAATTACATGTGTAAACTGAGTGGGCTGGGAAGATATAGTGTTTTAGCCTCTCGACAAACGCGGCTAAGATTTCCTCGAAGAAGTACTCCCGTCTTCATGATATACGACGAATTAATTAGGGGATGCTCCGTAAGAAAAGTTGAATAGACGAAGGGCAACATAAAGTGATTCAGCGTTTGAACATGTATCGGTATCTTGAACATCATCACCATAACAAAACTCGTCCATTCTACTGGCTGAAGATGGTCACCATACGATTGGTGAAAACTGATCGTTAGTTATAAGCTGTATCATAAGGTCAAGAGAAACGCTGAAAATGAACCGCGAGGGACGAAGAACTATCATATCCAGACGAGACAAATAACGAAGACCAATATTAGCTTTCAACGTAACCAGAAGTACACATACCTCAAAGCAACACCAAAACTCAATGCGATTACAAGAGGTGTGCAACTGACACTAAACAACACATCATAGCGGAAGCATAAGGAAATGAACATAACCATTTCATTAGAGTAGAAAGAAGACATATTGCGATATATTAACATTTCATTTACTCTCATCAGTCGCAAACGTAAAACATGCAATTTATATACATCATACAGATAAGGACGGACAGGGATTCGACACGCATACACGCACACCAAATATTATGTAATCACGACTATGGCAACCCGATA
>LUCH01000712.1:0-16058 GCA_013368495.1 Paragonimus heterotremus | reverse complement strand
TATCGGGTTGCCATAGTCGTGATTACATAATATTTGGTGTGCGTGTATGCGTGTCGAATCCCTGTCCGTCCTTATCTGTATGATGTATATAAATTGCATGTTTTACGTTTGCGACTGATGAGAGTAAATGAAATGTTAATATATCGCAATATGTCTTCTTTCTGCTCTAATGAAGTGGTTAAAGGGAACTCAGTGTTTCAAATAATTATTTCGACGAAGCTGTAGCATCGTTTGTTAAGAACTGAACTTCACGTTGCTTGAACTCAATGGTTGCATCTGATGAGTTTCAATGATGAAAAGAAAAATGATCTAAATATCTAATTATGTTGGCGACAACTGAACAGGAATGAGGAAATGTGCTTTAATCAATGCATTAAAGATAAATGTTCGTTGATCGCATAGGGACACCATCGATCATCAGTGTGTGTGAACTGTTTCTACTATGAGGTAATCAAGTCGCTGACTCTAACAATTACACACCAGAACACTTTCTGTTGCCGTTCATTCCTTCAAATTGGCACGGGATTGTAAACTTTTAGCAGGACAATGTTGCTATTCAGAATACAAGGGCATGGCTACTCGTTCAAGGGATCAAAATTTCGGAGCGATCGGCTGAAAGTCCGTATATCAGTTCAGTAGAAAACTTATAGGGCTCGTGGGCTCACTAGGGATTAAAAAAATACCGCAGGATGGATGACCAGGCGGTTGGACACACTTCCAACAAATTTACCGAAGTGCTCAGGCGAAACGATAAAAACATGTGCCTGACCTTTCAAGAATTACGGCGCAGAGGGTAGTCGCATGATTTGACCAGGCTAGTTGCCATACTTTGTGCACAACTGATTTTCAATAGAGTCCATTCAAACAAAATTTAGCATTTTAATTAAACCTTCTTCATTTGTTATGAATAATGATCGCCTCCGACTTAGAAAGAAAGAGAATGGTGTTCAGAAGCGGAATAACCATATGATTTTGTTGCGTGGTGTACTACGAGTGAGTATCGTGTTTTCAGTCATTAGATCACAGTATACGGCTGGCTCGAAAGCATGCGAGTCCCTGGTGAAACAAAAATACAATGGAAGTGGCAACCGACTGGTTTTGCGATCTGTCACTGAAAATACCGACATCCCACTTTGCTTATAAAATAGACGAAGCGCTATTCATTTTACGACACGCATAGATAGGAATTACATCAACATACTTCCTCCCCAATAGACCGAACACGTTCCGTCCGACTAACAACACCGTGGTTGTCCGGGTTTAGAATGCCCAAGGTGGTCTCGGTGGGCAGAATTTGTTCTTCGTCGACGTCAACAGGTGCCTGTGAGATTATATGTGCAGACTGCCGTGTAAGGGTAGAGTTCAACGCTGCCACATGATCTGCAGCAAGTGAGCTGAACCAGTCGGATGCAAGATTGTTCAAACGTTGTGCTTCTGCATGTGCCGGTGTGTCTGGTGAGTACTGACGCAGAGCCCAGACGAATAGTTGGGCAATGTCTGATTTGAACTCGTCCAGAGTGTGATAACCATTGCATAGTAGACGCTTTTCCAAATCTAGAAGTCCGATATGACTGACATCCTAAAAACCCCAACAAACAGAGGAAGCGAAAGGTAACAGCAATTCCACAAACTAAACTGCACCTCTAGACCAACTTGAGCATTCGCGGCAAAAACATTACAACGTCCAATTTGCTAGACTGACCGCTCAACAACAAAAAAATGACCATAACACAAAACGACTACCAGTCAGAGTTTGGGATAAAAACGAAATCACAGGGCGTCTAAGTGAAACCATTCTCAATATGACCACAGAGAGCTGGCTTGAGGCGATTGATTGCTACAGCTTCAGCAAACTTCAGAAATCTTGAATTGGAGTGACGCAAGAGGATTCTGAATGCATAACCTGGATCGATAGCAAGACCAGTGGTCAAGACGTGTCTAGTGACTGATGAAACTGGCTGTTTACGTGTTTCAGTAACACTGCCGTTCTCCGGTAACACGGACTTTTGCATCCATTCGGGCAAGTGTTACTTCACTCTGGAGATCAGGTATCTTTCGGTTCTGTCTATGTAACTTTCATCACAGTTACATGTAAATTGGTAAACACAATGTGATGTGGCACCGATAGGCTGGTCTCCTCTAATTGAAGGTACTGGTAACTTCTGGATCCGTGAGAGTACACGGAGTTCAACCGCCTTAAACGTTCGTTAAAGGGAACTTCTCAGTCATTGTGTTATCTGCCGCATGACGTGGTCACCCTCTATGTAAACCCTCTTTTTCTCTACAATGATCACTTCTTCGGAGGGCGTTTTTTGTCTGCTGTGTTTTTCTATGAACTTTTTTGGTTAAGTCTAGTTCCTCTGCAAGATTGTCGTGAATACAGATTCGTCCCGCATGTGTGAACAGCGTATTTATTAGTGCTCGTTTATGTTGGATCGGTGTGAAACTGTTGAAGTTTAGGTATTGACCATACCATGTGGGTTTCCTATAGAAAGGTCTTCTAATCGAGCCATCTTCTCGGCGACATATGAGTATGTCTAGAAATGGCAGACAGTTGTTAACCTCAAATTCACACGTAACTTTCAGGTTAGAGTGACAACTATTTAGGCGTTGTACCGGGTTATCTATTACCCGTTTGGATTGACTAAATATCAATGTGTCGTCGACGTAACGCTTGTAGTATGACAAGCCTGCTATCTCGGTCGCTAGCACTTGCCCAATTCTTAACATGAAGAAGTCTGCTAAGGTGGGATCCAGCGAGCTTCCCATGGCCAGTCCATCTGTTTGACGGTAGGACTGCTCGAGGAAACGAAAACTGACATTCTCAGTGCAGAGCAGCAAACTTTCTTTCAGTATATCGGTTGGCAGTGGCAACGTAACGTGGTTCGATTCGACGAGCTTCCAAATATAGTCAATTGTTTCATATAGAAGGACGTTTATGAACAGCGACTGACTACAGAACACATCAGTTCGTTAGCAAGGTTAAGTTTGTCCAAGTCACTGATCAATTCCAGAAAATCTTTGATGGAATGTGCCTGAAACTTTTGTTTCAGTGGAGTTAGGGTAGCAATTAACCAGCGCGCCAACTTATGGTATAGGGAGTTTGTCATTACCATTGTCGTAGTTAGATCAATCTGCGCTGCAGCTGAATTGGTTGGTCGAATCGTTTGCGCATTGGGTGGGAATGAGACTGATGTAGGTAAGATTCGTCTGTTCCTTTGGTAATGTGACTTCGATTACAACAATCCTCAGGAAGGCCACTCGAGGTGGTTGAAACATAGAGTATTACAATTTGCTCATAACGTTGTGTTATTCTCAATCCATTTATCAATGACATGTTAAACAAAAAGCCCAAACTGTTTAACTTCATTCGAAATAAATTTGGTGCGGATAACTTAGAACTTGACTGCCGCCTTCGTCTACGTCATGGCTGATCGATCGCGCGGCTAACAATGCGACACCTGCGTAGAAGTTCCCTTATCGCGTATTCGGATCACCTGGGCTCGCTGGAATGATCACAGCCAAACATTTTCCTTCGACAGTACAGCAGTGAACCGAATTTATACACAGTTTCCTAACGTAACCCAGTAGATGCTTACAGGCGTTGCAATGATTGGTATTTGGACGTTCGGTAAATATCAACCCAATTCTTCAGATGTTTGACATAAAGATCGGAGATAGTGGCAGTATACAGAAGCACTCTCGAGGCACAAGGGCAACAACTTGGACCAGTGATCGCTGGGTGTGTAAAACTACGAAAAAATCAAAGCCGATTCACTGGAATGTATCTGCTGATGGGTACGAGAAAGTGGCTTCAATCAAATGCACTCTATGGCTAAGCAAAAATCACCTTGGGCGGCACCTTAGACATTAATTACAACAGTTGAAATGGTTAACCGTGACTAGAAGAGACATTTCGCTCTAGGTTTCTGGATGTAGGGACTGTTCTCTACATTATACTCAGTAAGGAAGCGGCTTTCTTTAGAAAGGATCAGTGACGAAACCACATTCTTGACCTCCTGATAACCCAAAACGTTATGTCCTATAAGAAGAAAGCATTACAGGAATTTAACAGTGGGCTGGAATCTGCAGAAGGATAGTTCCTTTTTTTCATGTTACAGGTAGGATGTTGATTTCAATATACCGCATCTTGAGTTAATTCAGGTCAATCATACAAACAGTTACTGGAAGACAAGACAGAACTCTTACAGGATTATTGGGGGATACGTGACAAGGCTTTGTGTTAGCAGGATAGAGCTTCACCACATTACATCGGAATCGTCCGAGATTAAGTGGATGAAAATTTTAAGCAGAGATGAAGCAGCAGCGGAGGAACATTCGACCGGTCATCTCAGTCACCAGATATCAAGCCACTAGATTTCAATCGAGCAACAACTATGGACCGGGTGAACATAGGTTCTCTAGTCGTTGGGTTCTTGTCCACAAGTGAACTAACTATGCGTGGATATCTATGACAGTTCTGCATATGAAACACATGCAAACCGATACGACCAAAGAAAAAACTGCTTTCTCCCGTAACGTATCGGTCGTTTTCTGATTGTTTGTAAGAAAAGTTTTGGTTCTGTATTATTCAAATGTAGTCATCCCTTCTAATGAGAGATACCTTCCTCACAGCGTAAGTGTCTTTTAAGCAGTGTTTCTATCTGAACAGGAGAACATTGCAATTTCATGCAAACCTAACACCGACTACGACAAGGTAAAAAATGCGAATCTGCTTTGTAAGAATCGAAATAGCCAGGCGCTCAATAATCACAGTGCAGTTTTATCAGAACAACTGCTGATACCTCATGCTGTTGTGAGCCTTTTAAAATGACAAATGATCACGCTTACAGCTAACGACAACTGTACATCCATGATACACAAACTCCGAGATAAACATTGGCAACAACTCAGTGCGGTTCGGGTTGGAGAAAATATATGAACACCAACAAACTAGTTGGGGTTAAACCAGTTAACACTTGCTACCGTGTGACAGTTTGTTTATTACTGGTGAGTAGTAGGGGATTTGGTTTATTTCAAATTGAACATCACCAACAATTGATCGCAGCTGTCGCATTCCCATAGACTTTCCAGTCGGCCCCTTTCGAAAAGAAGCACTAGACTCGAGTTTCGCCCTCATTAGAGCTCGTCAGTAGTGCATATCATCGCCACTGCCGGGACTTGAACCATGGACATGCTGTTCATGAGGCAACCGTGTTTACCACTGCGCCACTGACCTCACGTTAGGCACGACCGGATTATCATATGTGAACACTCAACCACTTTCGCTTGTGAGTAATGATCAGGTTGCCCGATCGCCTCGAGAGGAGACACAGTTTGCTTATTCCCGCGGGTTAAGGTACCAACAGGAGCTCCCAGTCTAGACAGGAACAAAATGAAGATTAATGGAATACCGGAGCCCTTGACTAGCAGAACAACAGCGCAACCACTGACTAATCTGGGCCCTGAAGCAAATTAGGAAGTATAGTCTGAGGACAAAAACAGATAAGGTCGTTCACTTGGTTTACCGTATTAAGAATCTCAAAGGAATGGGCAAGAGCGGCCTGCTCCTATCTACTTATACAATGAATGATCATTTGCTTATATTGCAATCGCGTCACTTGTAACAATAATTCCATGTTTCCGTATCCGGCTTGACGTAGATGCAATTAAGTCATGTTTACAAACGAATGCCCTCATACAAGTCCATCTTAAACCTATCGAGATTAGAAAACTATTCATTTAGTTCATAAGATAAGGCTGAATCATTTTCACCATTAACATCAGCTGAACGAGCCTTAGGCTAGAAATCTGAGTCGAATGCAGAACATATCTTAGCTTGCCAGAGCGACATATAAAACACTGTTCACGAACGGTTTTAGACGTGGTAGTGACTCCCAATGCGATGACTGTATAAGGTTTGGTCCAATAAGTCTGTTGTATCGTTTGTTCCTGCACAGGAACAGTCTCACGTAAATCCACAAACAGTGTTACGTTTACGGTTTCGGAGAGATCGTTTCTCGGAAGGAAGTCTCTGACGTAGAAAATCTCGTACCTAGTAAAAGCGCCTGTCGGACGAGAATGGATCTCCATGAGAGATTAGACCTGAAGAGTTCATTGCAGTCATAATCAGACTAGCATGTACAGACAGGAGTCGCAGAAGGCGACAACCTTCAACAGATTGTTGAAATCTCCCAGAAATGAAATAAAGCAAAAAATGAAGTAAAACATGCATCGAGATGTGGAAACCGAACTGATAATTGTCACAACCGTCAGTAAACCTAGATGTGTTCTGCTGATTGTCTTATCGTCTGATGAATTGAAACATTCGTAGTACACTATCTAGTAGCGAACAAATCTCGGCGACCACAGAGAGCACGGAATACCATACAGCAGTAGAAGCAACAAGCAATGTTTCCAGCGAGTTCAACATGCAGTAATAAAAACGTTCAGTCCGCCGTAATTCCTGTGACAAAATGGAGTTACATTTGTAGTACCTCTCGACTGTCGATGTCAACATCACAGACTTGAGTGGAACGTAACTGATCAAACAAAACGCAAGGCGTTTGCAAACATCTGGAATATAAAGTAGCACACAGATCGTTACCTCCAATGAAAACAAGACGAACAAAATAGAAACCACCCCAGTACGACCGTTGGTAGCCCCACATCTTCCAGCACCGTGTGCTAGACTGCAGGTGAAACACATCCAGTTCTTAAGAGCTACAAGTAAGGATATATGGCCACAACCGCAATACCGATGCGTGAATCATGTGAGCAACGATTATATGAGTTAGTCTATCACCAGCGAACTACTACAAACAGGAACAGACAAAACGGTGGCAACAATGTCAGAATGTACATCGGACTACACACGGTGCATATATATATATATATATATATATATATATATTGAACATCACCCACAATTGATCGCAGCTGTCGCATTCCCATAGACTTTCCAGTTTGTCCCTTTTGAAAAGCACTAGACTCGAGTGGCGTTCTCTGGACAGGCTTTCACGAGGCAACCGTGTTGACCGCAACACGGCACTAGCATTGGGCATGACCGAATTATCATATGTGAACGTTCAACCACTTTCGATTGTGAGTAATGATCAGGTTGCCGAATAGCCTCGAGAGGGGTCGATTGGCAAGTCTATGGGAATACGACAGCTGCCAACAATTGTGGGTAATGTTCAACCTACATGAAAACAAAAATCCCCTACTGTTCATCAATATATATTATATGACAAAACTAGTAAGGATCGTGCAGTGTAGAATCCTCATCGTTGAACATCACGTTCCATACTTCTTTCACTTGCTTAAGAGTTGTGTGTTGCTTCACGTTTTTCAGTTGGTACCTAACGTTTGGACTCGTATGTGGTTGCAATAGTGATAAAAATAGAAACAAAAACACACCGAATCTATGGGTGAATCTAGCTCGCTCTGACCAAACAGAAGGTTGTTAACTTGAATGTCAAACCACAGTGAATTTTTTTCTTTATTCTCCGTCGGCTTTCAAATGGACCAGATTTCGGTTGCGTTATCACCGTAGTCGAAATGATGTTATGAGTTAACAGGTGATATACGGAATCGTATTACTGAACCTTAAAATAGGTCTCCATCGGGCACTGATTAATTCACCATAAAATAACCTCTCAAGATGAATATGTTTAAAAAGAAAATAGGCACACTCAGTATCATGATCACTGTCTATACACATTTTCTACACACCTCATCATTATTGGTGAAATGTACGAGTCACATTAACAGCGTCCCTGTAACCTAGTCAGGTTTCCCAAAGTTTTTTCGAAAGCCATAAAAGATCTAATATAAGCGGAATATCCAGCAGCCGTACAATTGACTTTAATGGCGCACACGTTGAGCATGGAAAGTAGTAATGAACACACTTGATTTAGGTGAGCTAACATGTTTTTTAAACATAGCGAGCCTGACGAGACTAGCACGTTAACTCACTCGGTCATCCTGTAATTGCGTGAAAGAGCCAGTTTTGAGTTAAATAAGGCGGTTTACAACAGCGGAAATACAAAGGCTCTAATATCTAACCCAAAAGTCAACATAAAGATTGACGCCTCAGTCTACATCATCAGAGGCTTTGTCTATCGGTGGACACTTGAACAGCGCCAAATCTGCATGCGGTCCTCAAAGGTTAGATAACAACTACCACGTATGAAATGAACAAGTTGCAAACTTGGTGTTTGGTGTTAATTCGACCAAACTGATCTTCAGACACGTTACCAGAAGACCTTCGTCAAAATTTCACAAGTGACAAAAAGTCAGCAGTGAGTGCTTGAACACACCTGGGGTTGCCTGAGATGCACAGCAAAGTACAGCAAACTCGTTGGTAAAATACAGTTACTGAAAAGTTCTTGTATGTATCTGAAGCATACGACGAGCTACAGATCATTTTCCCTCCTGTGTAGAACAGGTCACAAATAATAACAAGTTGCGAACAGTAAGTTCCTGCAACTGGTTGATAGGAAATGTCATCACCATCATCCTTTTCAGCCACAAGCCATATCCATGAGTATTATATCTCCGACTGCCATTGATCTTAAAAAGAATTCCACGAATAGTATGTAAGTAAAAACTGGGTGAAAAACGATAGAGATTCATGAGAAAGAGTTGGCGACTTTAAAAAAACAAGTTCGTCACTGACTGTGACGCAATGCCATATCAGACAGCCTCTCTAATCAACGGTGTGAACGGTCGAAAAACCCCTAACCGGGCAGGCAGCACCTACCAACAGTACTCAGAGATGTAGTCAAGGCTCTAGTAGTTCCGGCAGTCTTGTGGTTTCTTTCAACCATTGGCAGTCACACCGAACAATACGCGGCACAACAGACGCTTCGTTGACATACGAAGTTCACGACCCAACCAGCACAGACTGCGTATTTCAGCTAGATCTGCTATCGGTCGTCAACTTGCACAGCTCTCAAACACACGTAGATGGACCATCGCTTCAGTAAAATTTAGTCCGTTTACTATGTACGAAAACATCGATGGTCGAACATCAAGTGTCTATATGAATCTTTTGTACAAATGAACCATATACCAAAACTGAACGCGCATACACGCATTGTAACATCAGCCTTTAAGAGACAACTGGAAAACTGCGACGCCGCAAGTGACAAAGATTAACAACCGAAATACGTGCTTTCAAACTATACAAGGACACTGTCAGCCATACTGCAAGCTGTCGATATGACACTACCCACGTAGTGCGAAGCGACCAACAGTATTGAGCGACCCGTCTGCGATAGCAAAGCTATGGGTCCGGACCAACCCAATCTTGTAACACTACTTCATATTTCGAAAGTGCAAAGCACATACTATACACATCAGCCACATGAGTTCGTTCGTTAGACACAGTCTCAGCGGAGGAACTCAATGAAACACTTCCGTCCGTATACTCAATATCAGTCGGCTTATTACCTGGCAGAATCTCCACCCCGAGAGCTTCGGAACACCGGACTGCTCCTTCCAAAACATTATTCATCACACAGTTGATGAGGAAGATCAGACACCTCGGGCAAACGCAAATTAAATTAGAGAGCCTTCTGGACAGTCGCCAACAAAGGTGCACTCCGCAGTAGAATGGAGATAAAACTAACTCAAGACGTTGGTCTATTTCACTAAGACTCCTCTCCGACGGAAACAGCCTACACAGCACGTTGAACAACCGAATCAAAAGCAGGGTTTAGGTCCGGAATTAACAAGACAGTTGGCTGAGAAAAGGAATGTAAATGCTCCAGCGTCCATCCCAGGGCAAAAATACTGTCGGTACACCGGCAACCAAACAGGAAACTTGTCTGTTCTTTTTTACCTGGTAACCTCCGCACTTCAAAAATTACTGCACTGAGACCTGCGCGCATCCAGGATGGTACAAGAGACAAGTATAATACCGCTGTGACTGACATATTATATTCCGGCATCCTCGGTGAATATGGAAGTAAATGTTTATAAGCCCCAGTCAGGAGACACCTCTTCAGTCTCTCATACAAAACGAAAGAATGTGGTCAGCTGAGAAAACAATCATTCGCCGCCATCTTTGGAAAGTGCTGGAGAAAGTAGTTCGGGCTCGGTGCGCGACAAGCTGCAAATAAGTAAGCCATCTTTTTCACATATAGTTTCACTAACACTCTGTCGAAGGTCACGGAAACCAGGTATCATGGGAAAGAGCACCTGGCTATCCCCTGACAAAAATAACTTTCTCGTCTCCTCGGCTCTCTTGAACAATTAGGCCTGAAAGTTCCGATGCAAATTTTTAGCAAGCCTGCAAATCAGTTCATGGCGGTCTGCGTCTTATCCGGAGTCAGGAAGAATCAGTCGGTTTGTTTACGATCGCCATTAAACCGGTAAAAATCCAATTCTGTCGTATTTGTGATGCTCCTTTAGAAGACCTATTGGCAAAAGTCTGGCATAATTGCGGAGATTTCTGTTCAGTACTTGTCTGTATTACTCAACCGTTGAGGTACAAGTAGTTTAATCGTCAGTACTGTTTGACAGGCGCTCCGTATGCTTTTGTCGAGCCAGTTCCGAATGAACAGTATATACTGACGAGCGGATGATCTCACAACAAACTACACAAAGAGGGCGTGAACAATGGTATTGTCTAAAGCAAGGCGATTGATTCAAAATGAACGACAATCCGCTAGTAACTGGCATGGCCCATTTCGCACTCAAGAATAGGGAAGAGAGGACGGCCTCCACGTGACGCATTGCTGCTTTATGTGATGAAACGTTCAAGTTAACAGGCGGAATCGGTCAGATGTGCATAACTGTGAAAGTCGACCGCCAAGGTCAGCGCGTCACACTAGGACACCGAAAAAATCACCCAGTCACTCCTCTACTGAAGTAAGACGACCAAGGCGTGTGCTTAAACCGACTGTTTAGGGTGTCTCAGAAGAGCGGGTAGGGTATCACAGAGGGCGTCCCTGACGGCATCTGAGGTGGAGGCTGGTGATGTAAGTAGACATAACAAATAAACGTCTTTCTGGCGTGTATCAACGGACTTCAGCTGAAGTGCTAAGTGTGACGATACACGAAAGACCATTCACTGGAATTCAACCAGTGTTGTTCTGTCCCAGAATTCAATGACATCTACACCTTCAGCTTGATCTCGAGATCTGTTTTCATCGTTACTAGTGACTCTGAGGAAGAACCTCAGATAGCAGTGTTCGAGAGCAAGTTGAAATAAATAGCAAAGCCACTTTGGAGACGGCATACTTTCAGTTCTACTCTCGAGATAGTGCTCGCCAAACCAGCCTACTGCCTACTTGTGGATACCACGGGGATATTACAAGCTCCAATGCTCATCAGTCGTTCCGGCCCGGAGGAATGAAGATCAGAAGCAGAGAAAACTAATCTGTTAGAGGATCGGTCACTTCGCATAATGCCCGGTCGTTTACGCTGCTTGAGGGAATCCATCAGGAGACCCGGTTCAGGAACTTGACCCGCGATGCAACGGGATATAGAGCTTGTTTTGGCGACCCAAACCGGTGCCTCTAGCTTACAACTATAACATGTGAGCAACAGGATAGAGGGCTTTCTCGAGGGACCTTACTCGGGGACGACGACTTCAAACTGTGACTCAACTGGTAGTGACGAGCTAACTCAGAACGGTGGCACAGGCAATACGACACCGCCGTCTGGTCCAGACGACTGCTGTGTTCAAACCCACAGCAAGCTTCGATCGCAATCAATAGTAGGCCATTGTTCCCGGCGAACCGTAGGGCAATCGTAATGCTCTTTGCTTGAGGGTACCTCTCCTAACCTCCTTCGCCCCTACGCGTAAGACAACAATGCGGCAATTACAGATTATGTATACTCGGAGGATCGTAACCTCACCAATTAGTCACTCTTATGCAATCAGTGGTGTGGCATACAACCTTATGGGCGTGACTTCTTTCCGTCTAACTGCTCTCCTTTGGCTCGTCTGCCGTGAATGAAGCCCTGATCAGTACAGTCCTCCAGACCAACGCAGCACGACAGCCAGTGACGGAAAAGGTCCATGATATTCCTGATTTCCTGAATGAATATCGCAAGTATTCGGATTATGGAAGATAAGATGGTCATGCGGGGAAAAGTATTCCATGCAAAATACCCTTCCGGATAAAAATTAAACAAAACCAGTTTAAAAAATGAAAGTTGCGCAGTTTTGTTACCAGTTTTACTCAACACAACAGGAGAACGTCAAAAACTACATGAACTAAATGCTAATCACTTACCTTCATATGACCTGATCCCTGAGCGCTAGACAAGAAGTATCCGTTAACATCCTGATTTCTCAATACAAACAGTAACTCAATGCAATAATCCCGTAGAAGCGTTTGACGTTGTAGTTCGCTAGCAAACAGCTTCCTTGTTGGGGCACCAGGGTTATCACCGACTGCAGACACAGCCAACGGAGTGTACACAGATGTGTGCGGTTGCAACCGTTGGTGTTGTAGAAGGGCACAGGAACTCACTCCATTGGCATCAAACACAGCTGGATCATTCACGAACTCAGATAGTGGTGATGGGGTCAAGCCCGGAGAATCAAGAAGCGCCTCCAGAGTGATGTTTCCAGGTCCACACTTAGAGAGCAGACAATTTTGTCCAAGATTCATCTGAACGGTGGCCACAATTAAAAGATTTTAGTGAGCTGAACTACAAGTTGAGTCACAGCACACAGGGCTAGAATACGTAGGGAAAGAAACCGCACACATGAGAGATAGGCAATCGCGTTCGAGCTTGACGGTCACAAGCAACACCAGCTGCCAGAACAAGTACGACACATCACAAACGGTCTGAGTAAGATCGGTAGGTTCGAAGAAACAGACAGATCGACCATCCATCAACCTGTTCAGTCGTACAGGCGTCTGCAGGCAACTTGCAAGAGCAATAAGCTCCAGATCATTCACGTGTACGTTACCAGATAATCAATGTTGCAAGTCCCTTCAGAACCTGAGGTTTTAGCAATGTCCTAATTTTCAATACATTTAACTGTGGTTAAACCTTTACATAATGCTTGTGAATAACGCTGCCCTACATCCAGATGCATGTATTTCAAACTGTCGTAAAGTGGGTATAAGTATGAGAGTTATTAAGTCAGAAGTGGCAGAACTAAAAAGGTTCATGAACCAACAAATCAATGTATCAACGCCTAACCTGCATGTTTGAGACCACGGTTAAAGGGTTGAACAAGCGGAAATCAAGCAAACGTAAAGAGGCAAGACATCGTTCACGAAATCCACACCTCGAACCGAAAACACCAATAAAGAACATAGATGATCGATAGCCGAAATTGTCATCAAAGTTCAGCCAAAGTGGAACGGTCAGTTTATCAAACGACAGAAATCGAAAATTAAGCTTAAACAATTGTGCGAGAGTGGGTGACATTTTCTTTAGAGCAGCCGTTACATCATCATTACTGAGTAAACGTCCATCTCGTTCATGCACGACGGTAAACACAACATAGAAGACGAAAACGAAAAGACCCCATACTATCGTGTTTCTACCAAGGCGCGAAATACAAACCATGAGGCTAAAACGAAACAGTTGACGCTCAAACTCGAGGCTAAAGCATCACCGCCCTAGGCTTCCCGGATCTGAGGAAATTGCATGGTTCATTGTGTCATCCGGGTGCTGCTCTTACAACACAGTCAGTTGAAGAATTTTCCCTTTCCAGTTGAAAAATTGAAGAACTAGCAATTTTGGGTTTCAATAGTTAAAGATCTAAAGCCACTTCGATTTCCGACGGAGGAACATCATAACTAGCCACAGAATGTTTATCATTCGCAACTTAATGAGCTGGCTTAAGCCAGTTGAACTGTTCTACAAAGTGTTCAGCCAATCTGTCAAATCGCCGCGATAAGCCGTCAATTTGTGGGCTGTCTTCTTCATATGTGGTCGTCAACACTTTGCCGATGGTTAGTGCAAACACGAATCATGGAAAACAGCATCCGGCTGTTTCCTGATTGAAATGCCATCGTCATCTCTTTGGTTAGTCCGGATAAGTAAGCTTCACGGTCCTTATGAACAATTCTCTGAAGTCTGTGTTTCAGTTCACGACGGTCTTTGTCATATTCGGAATCGGAAGGGTTAGTCAACGTTCGTTTGTAAGTTCTGCTGAGTCAGTAGAAACTCATACCTGTCGTATCTACAGCACTCTTTTGGAACAGACCTCTTCACAGGAGACTCGCACAGAAGTTCGGAGTTTCACTCAATGTTCACTCGGATCGCTCTACCGTTGTGACCCCGGAAGTTTAACTACCAATGTCATTTGATAAGTGCTTTGTGTATCTTTTCCGTCCAATTTCCGACTCAGTGTTTCATACATGTGGGCAGATTTTCTCTCGGTAGACGACAAAGCAAAACAGGCAAGAACGACGACATGATCTGAACCAACAAAATAAACGATAATCTTTGATGGAGTGGCGCCACCGATAGCTAACACTGACATGATCAGTTGGCGTTCATGACTGAGTTGCATGGGATTGTGTGCTGAAAGGAGTTACTCCATATTATATGCAGTTTGTGGGGTGTGCATAGTCGTGACAGCTGATCACCACTGTCAGTGCATTGCGCACAGACAGTGAACATATCACTCAGCCGTCTCTTCTCTAGAGTAGGACGATCGAGTTGTACGTTCATGCCACCAGCAGGTACAACGTAACCGAGTGTTTAGTTTGTTTCATAGGATCAACCAGGACATCATGGAAGACGTTCTTGACGACACATGAACTATTGTCTGTCCGACCGTATGAGGATGTGATAAATAAGGCACACCCACAGCATTATCCGGGGAGCGAATCCGAGTAAAGAACAATGTTAGAATCGTGAAGGCACGTTTCAGAAACACAACACACATCCACTCCCAGACCCGAGAAGGTGCCCGCTCAAACAGCTTGCTAACCTATTTGTCGAAGAGTGCGAACGTTAAAAGTGCCGATGTTTATCGACTTGGAGGGAAAATAATTAACAATACGGGAGGAAGAAGGTGGAAACGAATGGACTGGCCCGCCACGACAATGGTAACTTCTGATATTTTCTGATCACTTATACCACGAAGAGGGTTTACATGAGGGACCCCATGGGAACTCCGACTCAAAAGTCTGACCTGCGAGACAACAAGAGAGGGTGATCCCACCCGGAGTCAATTATTCAACAGCCTGACTCTCTTGGCAGTGAGAGGCCTGTTTAGCCTTAAACCATGATGCCTAAGACAACGCTGCCTTATTCTGAGCACAGTGTAACTATTCAAATCTACGTCAAGCACTTGAACGACACTGGACACTTTTCGACTGCTGTGTATTATACGACAGCCGTCACGATCAGCCGTTGGGCATGCGTACTTCTTCTAACCCTCTTCTTCCTTAATAAGAAGTTAGTAATGTCGTAACCAAAAAGATAGTTCCGCTGTATGCCAACAGGATTGTACATCACTACCCAAACACTCCTAAGCCATCAGTAGTACAACATAAAATCAAATGAGTGCACTGCTTTGTATCTGACTACCTCCCTTTGGCCTGTCTGACATCGCTGTACCACGGGAAGACAGAAGTACTAGGCCGCATAACCTTTTGGATCGACGCATAGCACAAGTCTGACGACCATGTCAATACTCGATTTATACAACGAAGTGTTTCTTCGTCACAGTGACAACACATGGATGTAAGACAAGATTCCGATCAATAACTGTCGTCAGCACTTGAGGAAAACGTGTGGTTTCAGAGTAATTAGTGGTTAGCAATAATGTAATATTTTTATAAGTCAGTTGATTTCAAATCAAATACATTAGACACTTGGAACAAAAGCTTTGGAATCTGTGGACAGTCGATAAGCAGGCATAACTGGTCGAGCATACAGAAAAACGATCAGTCCAAACGTGTATAATGTATGTGGTCTTTCCGTTCCGCGCAACTCAATCCGTTGCTTCCCCTAGAGCTTGATGACAGGTGTCACTAAATGTACATGCCTCCGCTGTGAATACAGCGGCAATCATGATACCGGTGTTTTAAGAACCGCCGCATATGATTGTGGTTTGAAAGGTT
>LUCH01000711.1:152147-179143 GCA_013368495.1 Paragonimus heterotremus | reverse complement strand
CCCATGTTTCACTAACAGTTCGATTGTCGAAATTATAATCACGCTTTTCTGCTTGATCACGCTGAAATATGAATAAAAGCATGTGTATCCACGTTTATGACGTCGATTTTCATTATATTTTACCTTCATATTCCCGAAATGACGTAGAATGCGACTCTGCGTTATTTTTCCATTAATTCTTAAGCCATTAAACAGCCGCACATTTCTCGTTTACGTCTTCGGAAGATTGGAACAAATGAATCTCTAGGAAACATATTTTCAAGATTTTAGATTCTGCAACATATCACAAATTTTCAACAACTTTAATGGTTATTGATTATTTTTTAACTAAAAGGTAACGGAGATATTCACGTTCTGCCAATTACACGCAGCCCGTCATGGGAGGTATACCAGTGAGAGGTGACCAATGCTCAGACCTCGGTTTGTTTGCGTGGAGTCAGATCTCAGATGGGAAGTTGTTTTTTAGCGTGTACCACTTCTGAAGCACAATGGGCAACAAATCTCTTGTGAACAGAGTGATTCGTAATAGTCTGGAGGCTGAGATGGCGCTCAGGCGTATTGGGCGCGGAAGGCGCTGGGTAGACCATGCTCCACATCCGCCTACGTCCATGTTTAGTTTCGCTCGAATAAACGTCCACTGGCCGCTGTCATGCTTATGCGCGTACAGTGCATTCGCATCCTTCAACTCCTGTACGCCGTGTACAGCCAAACTACACGTTCGGTCACACTGAGAACTGTGAGGGCTGCGATATGCCGTTCGTCGAGTTTTCTCTGATCAACCAAGGGAAGTCAGGTTTCGCTCTTAGGCAAGAATCATTGAGCCTAGGCAAGGAAGATGCTGTTAAGAGAACCTCCTCGACGTCTTCTGTCTGGTCCAGCGTGACACGGATTGGCCGAGGGCGTCCGTCTTGGTGGGATATACGAAGCCTGCATAACGTGGATTTATCTTCCAAGCCTAGCTTAAATAGATCGCAGAGGGATCTCCACTGCAACTGATCATCTGCTTCCTTCTGATTGAGTAACGTGCCTTCGCTTTCTGCAGCGTTACAGGTAATGAGATTATGTCTAGCAAACTCGGGGCAGTGACTACGCCAGGGCGTATTTGAACCCTGTGTTATGAGCTGAGGGACGGCTGTATGATTACGGCTTTCGACTAACGGCTTAGAGCTTTCTTGGTTCGTGCCGATAGGCGACATGGAGGCAGTAGCTTGCTGTGACACAGTGACAATACGTTTACGTTTCCGCTTAGTGCGGCCTGTCGAAGATGGTTTACTAACTAGTACAGGAGACGGCGGACTTTGGTTGCGTGCAGCCTGGTTGAGGTTGCCTGGCATGGGCGTATCGGGACTGCGTATTGTAGAGATTGATGAACTGACTAACTCACTTGTTCTGTCTGCGTCCTGAGTGATGCTGTCCTCAGATGTTTAGTCTGCACGTCACGCAATGGTATCTGAGGGCCAGGGTAGATGAGTCTCGGAGTCTTAAATACAAATCCATGGGAAGTTCGAGGTCGCACTTGCAGTGAATCCAGTAGTTACGGAAGTCACAGGCCATGACTTTGCTATCAGGCCCTACTACTTTCGAACAGGTCCATAGACGTCGGCAGTCGGACTAAGGACTCGTCTCATGTTAACTAACTAAATTACAGAGCTTATAAAGCTTAGGAAAATGAGAATAAAAAAGACGAACGGAACTTGCAAACTTGCTGTCCGGTGAGTCTCTATGATGACAGGAGTTATTGCTGTGTTGCTGCAGTTGATGGTATGTCAGTGGCAGCAGTGTCACGGGATGAAATCCGTGCGGCAGAAGTAATTGGAGAGATTTTGCATCCTTCAGTTTGAGAAACGGCGCTTCCACTCAGATGATTTGTGGTAATAAAGTGGTCTTCCTCCATCTTCGAAAATTTGACGATTTTAATACAGAGACGGATGGGGGCCAGTAGCAACAGGACCAGCATCTAGGAAGTTCCTGGCGAGGTGGAGAGGACCTTATATGGTAGTGGACCGCCGCAGCCCAGTGTATCTGATCAAGAATGATAGGGATCAACGTCAAGTGCACGGAAACCAGCTTCGCAAATAGTATGACATCCCGAGCAGAAGAGAGTGTACGCCAGGAGCAGCGGCGTCTCCTTGGTTAATACGCAGATCGTCAAGACAGCGAAGAAAACCCGAACGGCTTTTGCTGCAGTTGGAACAATGTTTGCGGGAGGAGGAGTGCAGTGGAGTTGAGCGATCGTATTATACTACTCATACCGCAGCTATTCAGTAGCAGGTGCGGAGCATATATTTTGACGACGTACAGGCCACAGGAAGAATGCAGGAAGGATCATCGAAGTGCGGCATCGCTCATAATGTTCCCCGATACTTAATGGAACTGAGCATTGACGTCTGCGGCAGCCGAGATGGTCTGGGGTCGAATACCGCATGCAAATGCGGAGTTTTGTGTCTGGTTTTGTTTATATGCTTAACCCATGTGTTGCTTTGCCGATTAAACACCCCTTGTGCAATCAGCGTTCTTGGATCACAATAAATGTGCATATCTTATCGAGTGCAATGGTTGTACTGCAAGGAGAAAATTCAGCTATCTCTAGAAATTGTCCATATTTGCGCTTTTTTGGGAAAATGTTTTGCCTTTTCTTTCGACAAAAGCATCATTTTGGCTTTCATAATCGATTTTACGTTCTGATAATGCTTCCGTCGGAATTTCGTTGATGGAATACATAGACCCATTTCGCAGAAACGCTACACTGCGCGTGGTTTTTCAGATGTGATTCTTGATCACGTTGCGTTTACATTGCATTGTACACGATATATCACGGCAGTTCTTAATGAAAGCTATGCCGCCATCGTCGTTGGTTAATTATTCATCTGAATTATACGTTCAGTTTGGTTCCGTTATAGTACTTTCAGTGGAAAGTGGTTTACGTTTCCACCTGGTTGTTTCTACCCACGGTATGGTGTAAACCTGGGTAACACTTCCTACCCTCCCATTAACAACGTGTGTATTGCTTTGTGCATTGCTTATTGATTATGCTTGAATATAGCTTGCCACGTGTACGCGAGTCAGTGCTCAATATGTGACAGATAACTACCAACTTTGAGGCTCGTTGTTTATCCTATGAAAACATTGATTCCTACTTCCACAGTTTCGGCTTCAACTCTTCTATCTTCGTATCATAGAGACTTGCGATTCTGATGACTGTTGATCTGTGTTATCGCCGGCCGCAGACTTCGTTGACAGCTGTCAGTATGCTATCTCATTTCCGGCCAGAACTGGAGGAGATCACTACAACTTATGCCCAACGGTCCAAATACAAGTTTATTCTGATTTCTCCCGTGTTCTCCCCGTCAACGTTGATCATAGCTTAAGTGAACGGAACGGAGCAGCTATTAGTGTGAATACACATCACATGCTTGGGCGTTGATTGCAGCTCAAGTCAACTGGATAGAGCAGCTATTAAGGTGAATAAATGCTGCACAATTAGGCGGTCATCATAGCTTAAGTGAACTGGACGGAGCGACTAGTGTGAACGCGTCATCTAATTTACTGTGTTACCTGCGGCCGGCCCCCATAGATCGGCTACGAGACAGACTCCTTGTTTGCACACCTCATGGCCTGCATCGAATTTTGGAAAATGCAGACAATTAAAGAACATCATTTTCCGACGGAATCCATAGCATCACATTCAGGTGTTGAGCCCACTGCCGTTACTACAATAGCGCAATCATCGCACGCACCCGTTCATATATACCTTTTGAGATCTTAGAGTGCCATCCCAAGAGCTCCACGTTTTTCAGACCACGGGTCATAAATGGGGCGTGATGTTAATGATACTTCGGCGCCGGGCAAGTACACCACCTCAGGAAGGTATAGTGTTCAAAGTGTTTGTAATTCATGTGTAGTTTATGGAGTTGCAGCCCTGGGGCTAAGGGTGAGTGCTATGATGTGGCTGTCGTAGTATCTGCAGTGAATTTAACATCTGAATGTGATGCCATGGACTCCGTCGGATGAAAATTTATTTTGACTGTTCTGCGTTTTTCTAAACCCGATGCGGGTCACGAGGCGTGCAAACAACTATCGACGGAAATGTGAACCAGGTAAGCGAAATCATTCCGTTCGAAATATTTTATATTTGGAAATACTTGCTTTACGCTAAAGGAAGCATTCCCAGTTTTGCTACGCAAAGCGCTCAAGAACAGCATAACATTCACAGCGTTCCTGGCGGTCTAACCTGGGAACAGACGAAACACAGTCAACTTATTATTCCTCGTCCAAAGACGTGTTCGAGTGAGCCGATTACATTATTTAATCCTTTCGCTTTCAGCTGACCACCATAATAATCACGAGCGAACGGATAATATATAGAGCTTTGGATGAAGCAGCTCATTACGAGCGTTGAACGGTCATTCATTCAAACAATTCCGTGGATCCTGATAACGTGATCAACTCGAAAAATATGGGAAATCTTTGGCCATTTGCTAAGAGGCAGTTTCGTGCCATATCTGGATCCAACGAACGGCAGTTCCAGTCATACCTTCAGGAAATCATTTGGCGAAAACGAAATCCTGGGACAATGATCGGCAAACTGCTGTTCCATTTCCTCATACGAAAATGTTTTGAACTATATAATATACGTCCAAATTGTTGCACGCGTTTGTTATTCCGATTTATAAGCCTTTCGTTAATATTGGTAGCTGCTCAGTCCAGTTCACTTAAGCTATGATTAACGCCAAATTATACCACAGTTTTTAACTTAAATAGCTGATCCATCCAGTTGTCTTGACCTATGATCAACGCCTAAGTGTGCGGCACGCGTTCATACCAGTAGCTGCTCCGTCCAGTTCACTCAGGCTATGATCAGCGCATTTGTCCTACCTTACGACTTAAGCCAAACTTCACTCCATGATTACACACTTATAAATGCTCCGTCTGTTTGTTCTACCTAATGGACCGTCCCTTATGCTGAAACACATGGGCGGACGAGTGAAGTCACTGGGGAGGACAACGTGGGGATAGCATTTCGGATTATGCACTTGGTAATTGTGGAGAAATATACGAACTACGTCGGCTTTTTTCAGCACAGTGTGCACCTCACGGGTTTTATGTGTTATAGGTGTCCCCCCGGATGACTGAAACGGTGTACCAGTTAAAGTCTTCATCATCATGTCGCCCGTCGCATCTGATATGTGTAAGGTATCTGTGTACGCTTATATGAAGGAACTTGCTTTCTGCAACTATAACAACGGGATACTCGTTCCATGTGATGTTGATTCGCGCTTTCCTCGGCCTGTGTGTAACCGGTACACTGTCAGCGGACTGGTCTAAATCGACATCCTTTGTGGGCGGTGTGTTAGATCTCATTCCCATACTCATTGGGGAAGTACTAATAACGGCTGAAGTAGAGGGAACTGACAAAAATAAGAATTCGAAGCGTGCACTTACCAGGCGACTGAGATCGAAACTGCCTGCCATAGAATGGACACTTCTTTATATCTGCCAGTTGGATACATTTGGAGTGAAAAATCAGCTGATCGGCATAACAGAAATGGCTGTCCTTCTGTACCGGGGTCACCGCAGTGCACACACGGCAATCCTGTTTTAGGCTCCTTCACTTACCTCTGCCGGATACCGCTTGCAGCTGAACCCACGGGAAGTCGTATAAAGGTGAGCCAGTCTTGGCTCGTTCCACTACCTTACCGACGAACGCAAGTAACCGTCGTGCGGCTGGTGCAGTCATGCAATTTTTCAAGTATATGATGCAGGGCTTCATAGCGACAGTTAAGATTGTCTGCAGCAAGCAACCGAAGCTGTGGACCTACCAGCCGTCGAATTGGTAAGCTGTACTCTGCCAGCCACTGCCCGTGAAGGGGGACGTGACTTTTGTGAATGGAAATGAAAACTATGAAAGACCGTACCATAGGGCTCAAAATGTATCAGAAACACCGACGGAATGTGTATGTGTGGCAGCCACATCGTACGGTAAAAAGTACACTCACGGGTGACCCGTACGCTAACCACGACGAAAGTGCCACCAACTTGTTGTACACGAAGCTGTCATATTCAAGGTGATTACTACAGAACCGCTTACCGTGCGCCCGGATATCGTTTCGAGAGGGTGTCGGGGAGTCCGACCGTTCAGATGGACCTGGGCAAGATGGTTTGCGAATGTGGTCATTCCGTGAAGAATGGCCTTCACGTACCAGTCAACATTCACAACCTCACAACGACCGCACCCATATGTGGTTTGTATTTCATACGCCCAAAGCAGCCACTCGCCGTGGATCTATATTTTCTGAGCGGCGACGGCTAGGAAGTCTCTTGTTGCGTCCTATTCTTCAACCGTCCGCTTGCGTTCTCCAGCTTATTATTCGTTCAACTGCCAAGGTGGATAACGTCATATTCCGTATGTGTGGCCCACTTCGGCTTGATTTACAGCCAATGACACAACAAATTACTCGGAAACTTCTTATCCGTCCGACTGACGATATACAAATCACGTTTGAACCTACGGTAAACAGTGTACGAGTGCAACTTGTTCTTCCTCCTGGTCTACCGTAGCCATTTGGTAGAAGAGAAAACGATTGCTAACATTTTGTGTTTTAATAAATATGAGGGACGAACTCTACCCACTTATATGCCTGCGTACGGTATCACGTACATTAAAGTAACACACTAGGATGTTGCAACCAAACCCTACATGGGATATCCTCATTTGCGCAGCCATCTTATCCGTGACAGATGTTTTCACCACAATGTGATCGCCCATCATTTCCCGGCAACTTTTGAACAGTCTACGTAGTGAAGCATACTTCTAACCGCGAACGTACCCGTACATCACGGGCCGGCCGTGTCCCATACCGTCTGTTATTAGGACTTGACATGACTTTAAGCCTCCAAAGTATGAGGAAATACAATGGCATACTTGTGCCTGTTTGTCCCGTGGGTGGCATCCACATTCACAACATGTGGGAAAAGTCAGAATAGTTTAACCTGCATTCGCTGGGCGAAGCTGATATGCGTATATCTGTTGCCTTCACTCCTCATGGTGCACACTACAAACATCGCACTAGATACTGACAGTACCACATCCAGATTACCTTATATACCATGACCAAACCTGCGTAGCAAACTCACTTGATATCGCAGGCTTTAACTTTTGGCGAATGTTTCCAACGTCAACGGTTGTGGTGAACTTCTTGTGAACATCTGTTACAAATTGCTGAACGTCAGCAATTGGTGTATTTTATCGGAACAGACTCCTGCACCGGTTCAGTTCACTGACGGTGAGTCCACGATTTGTAGGATGGGACTCATGTGGCAGAAGACTGATGGGGTGGTTGTTCTCCAACTCGGAAGAGGTCATAACCAGACAAGCATATCGTCTAACCACATAAAATCGTAATCTGCAACATGTGTCGCGAGACGTGATTTGTAAAAACCGACAGCAGTTAACCCACTAGACTCGTCAAGCACCCCCGCATACACTCCAATGCCTTTTATACTTCACACAACTGTGATGAATCTCCACGGTTTTCAGGAACTCCTGCCACCAAACCTTATCGTAATTGAAAGCAGTTTTCGACCTACGGCTCGTCCCACGAACGTAAATAGAGTGAAATTTGCGATCCTCGAACATCGCCTTTGAAGTCGCAATATAATCCACTTTCCACAAATGAAAAATGAACAACTTAGAACAAAATAATGAACGAATGACAAAAATGAAAAATAAAATGAAAACAACCCCAACATTCCTGTGTTAACAATGCCACACGCAATCGACCATAACAACAGCAACCATCGATTTTCGAAAAACAATTACGATAAGGCCGTTTTCAATTAATGGTCAGTTGCAACAAGGAGGTTTGAGTCCATGACGCAGATTTGGACGATTACAATTTCTGCACCAGGTACCAAGCTATTAAAACGAGTTTTCCCCAGAAAATAATTCTCCCTTACACGACAGCTCAGAAACTCACGGTTTACGGCTAGCATTAATGGTTCCCGACGTTTGCTGTTTCCAGCGATTCAGTTCATTTCATTTCAGTTCAGATCACAAGACGTGAGGCTAGTAGCCAATTGATGTCCAGTTTCTTGCACTGGTGAGCTCAGGTGATCCCACCGTGCTGCGACAAATGGAGAAGGAAAACTTCCCTTCAACAGTGTTTGGGAATCATCAGTGGTTTGCAGAACACAGTGGATCATTGAATAAACAGCTATAATGTCCCTGGTCAAGTCCTCAGCAGGACCATGCAGGCGATCTTTTGGGTGCTGGAGGTTGAACGATGTAGGGAAGCGGGATTGGAATCACCGTCAGCAATCATGGTATACTCAGATTAGTAAACTGGATCAAAGCCATTTTTGGTGCTGCCATATCTCCATCGGACTCCTGGATGACATAATAAAAATACTTCCTGGTTTTGATAAAAAAAGAACAACTGGGAAAAGCAACTAATAGAGAAATCCTACGCAACTTGTCTACAACTGGTAATAAAGGAGAGATGAGAAACATTGAAAAAGATGCAGACAGAAGAAAGAGAGAGGGTTGCCATCAGGTTAAGTAGATTCTGGTCACTTTATCACTCCGTATCCGGAAATAATGTCAGCCAACAAGCATCAAGCTCACGCTTAAAGTCGGTAACCATGTTGGCCAACACTACCTCGGAAGGTAATTTGTTCCGACCGTTCACAACTCTATCGGCGAAAAAGTTGGCCCGGATTTGAGTCTTAGCTCTTTCCTTTACAATATTCAACTCGTACCCTCTCAGCGATGAGTTTTCGTTACGAATAAACAGCTGCTCCCCTGTCGTGGTCTCGGTGCACCAAAGACTGGCTCAGCCAACCCACGAGTTTCACATCCTCTGCGAACATGTGGCAGGCACTGCTGATCCTCTTCGCCAAATCAATCGTGTATATCAATGTTAGAAGGTAAATTCACCAAAACAACCTAGTCAGAACATCGGTGACGGCTGAGGAAATCAGACATCAAAGCACTGAGGGGCACGTAGGACCAACTAGCAGGAGGCGTGAAAGTGAGCGTGGGTGTCACACCAGAACGGTACGTGCAAGTGAGCGTGGGAGTCACGCCAGACCTATAAACTAACGCCTATTGAATTGGCCTTACTTGGCCACTTGGCAGCGAAGTGGCCTAAACAAGCAGGCAGTGATTCAACAAGTAAATGGCCATATTTGGCCACTATTTCATGATATATATTTACTGACACTATTCATTTGGTCGAGTTGGTATTTGGCAATACAGCGTGTTTGTCCGTAATCGTGTTCTCGTTGTCTATGCGTAAGTAGACTGGGTAAAGCCGCACAGCAGGACCCAGGTCAAGCAGCCAGGCCGTATTAGAACTTTTGGCAAAGAAATTCGCGTCATATCAGTAAGGAACAGCAGTGGTTTCAAAACTGACCTTTGGGTTGCACCACTGGTGGCACGTGCAGTGTGTGACTTGAAACAGTCGACCTGCCCATAGATACCCCTATTACACAGGAACTCCTTCACCAACACCAAAACACCTGGAAATATATAAAGTGGTTCCAATTTTAACATTGAAAGTCTGTGATCTACGGAGTCGAAGGCCTTTCCAAAATCCAAGTAACAGACCTCAACATGTTCACCCTTTTCGAGCCCTAGACTAACCTCATCTAAGAAAGCCAGTAAATTAGAAAGGCAAGATCGCTCACTTACAAAACCACGTTGCTGAGCCGCCACTAGTCTATAATTGGTGACATGTTGCGCTATCTTATCTCTCAAGATCCGTTCTAGCACCTTCAATACAACTGACGTAAGGCTCAAAGGTCTGTAGTTTGAGGTCTCTTCCCCACTGCTCTCTTTGTGTATCGGTGTGACAGCGGCTAATTTTCTAATCCGCAAGCAGTTTGGCTTCACCAAGCGATTCGTTAAATAAACCGGCCAAGAGAGCAACTAGTACATCGCAAGCGGTCTTAGAATTGTAGGCTGAATGTTATCTGGGCCCGCCGCCTTCGTAACATTCAGTTTAGCCAACTGACCCCGCACCTCTCCAGGAGTGACTACCACCTCCTCCATAATGGGTACATCTGGCGCGAATTCAACGTGCAGTGACTCGCCACCATCCTTTGTATGCACCCTTCAAAGAACTGGAGCAACACTTGAGCCTTCTCTTCATTAGTGGACGCGTTCTGTCCTTGTTCGTTACCAGTGCACCCAACGGACACTCGAAGGGAGGCTTTGGACTGGAAGTATTTATAATACGCCTTTGGGTTCTGCTTGGCTCGTTGAGTCAAGTTCACTTCATATGCCAATCGGCACTCCCGCTGAACCTGACTGGCCCTGACCTGCGCCCGTCTGTACTCTAGATAACGCTTATGTCCACCTGTGCGTTTAAATTCCTCCCAAGTCTTTCGCTTCATGGTTTGAGACTTGCTCGCTCTGCGCTTCCGCCATGATGGTTTCCCGCGGCGGATTACCCACCGCAGTGGAGCAAACTTAACGGCCAATTCCAGTAAATTGGTTCTGAGCTTGGCCCAAATCATCTCAACATCGTTATCCTGCCCAAGCTTTGACCATGCTTTTAATTCCGCCCCCTTGGTCATTTTATCATTGTTAATTCCCCTGTAGGCCCGATGCCATTTATCCGGGGGTTTAACGGTCGCTAACGCGAATGTCGGCCTAATGACCCCATGGTCGCTTCGAACAACAGAATGACTGAACTCAAGGTTGTCTATTTCATTCGGATTTCTAGTTGTCACCAGGTCCGGCACAGCTGGTGTCTGGCCAGGTCTCCATCCGGTATGTTGATTTACGTGCTGAACCAGGGCCTTGGTGTGTAGAAATTTAAGGTGAGATTCCCCGAACGACCCGTTCGGTGCATGCTCCTCCATCCAGCCAACTTCGGGTGCGTTGAAATATCCAAGGAAACGGTTCTGTGTTCGGCACACATGATCATGCAGTACTGTCAACAGCTCATCATCCTCGGCATGCGTCACCAAAGGACTCCTATAAATGCAAGCAACCAACACTGTTTCGTTCAGCAATTGCAGGAATCAAACAACCACTTGCACTTTGGATGTTATAAGTGCCCCGTCAGACCAATGTTCGTTATATTGCGCCACTAAAATCAAGGACCCTCCACCAGAGTTTCCATCTTGTCGATCCGCTTGGTATATGCAATATCCGGACGGACAGAGGTTTTCAATGCTCATCTCGGCCTTCAGCCACGATTCAGTAGACGCCATGAAATCCGCATCTGTGGTGACTGCTCGGAGTTCTACTCACTTGTTTCCGACGTTGCACGCCTCAGTACAGACCACAAGTAGTCTCCCCTCAGCTATTCTCCTTGAGGATGGTCGCGGCCGTTTTATTACCGTCCGAGCGTGCGTGAGCGTCCCTGTGGGAAGTTCTTCCCCTTTTTGTTGCCACAGCGTCGGTGGCTTTTAGATCGCTTTCACTATTTGAATTAATGGAGGGCGGTTTGCGGTTTCGCACCCTCAGAAATTTAGGTGGGGTTTTGGGTCGTGATAAGACTTAGGAGGAAATGACCGTGATCCGGTGGATGGAAATGCGGCTGAAACGAGCCGAGTATGAATCTTTCTGAATGCAGCAGGTGACCCACGTAAGCCCACTGCGTTGTAAAACTTATGAATAAAATAGGTTCTAAAGGGACTTTTTGAAGTTTGGGGTTTGTAGCAAGACCATCGGTCTGTAGCGTCTTTGGATTCAGGCCAGTTCAGTCCCAAAGACGCTTGGCCCTCCAAAGAGGTCAGGACAGCCGCCTCTGATGTGAATGTAGACACGTGGGTTGATCCTCTCGGAGGCAC
The DNA here is from genome assembly GCA_013368495.1 of Paragonimus heterotremus. Lineage (NCBI taxonomy): Eukaryota > Metazoa > Platyhelminthes > Trematoda > Plagiorchiida > Troglotrematidae > Paragonimus > Paragonimus heterotremus. The sequence goes on along the minus strand of LUCH01000711.1, from coordinate 167,341 downwards.
TGGTCCTTTCCTGAGAATAAGAATACGGACTTTCACGTTGGCTTGATGTTTGGGGTCAGCCTTAAAGCGTGAGGTTTTTCTGTCGAGTTGGGAATACTCCTGCCGCTCCTGCAGTGAGCGATCCAGTGAGACTCCCATTAAACTAGCACGACTTTTATTTAGCTGAACCGTCCTGTCCAGCATTTTCCACGTGCTAGCCTTTGCGGGCGATACCACAAGAAAACCCAGTGGCTTCTTGGTAGATTTGAAGCAGCGTCCGCTGGCAGAAACTAAATTTGTTGATTCCGTAGAGAATGGGGTGTTTACCACCGCTGTGGCTCGTTCCCATGAGTAGGGCGTGGCCAGAAATCCTCCGCACAGAACCGGCCTCCTCTCCCGGGGCGCATTGCCCCTTAAGTTTGCCTCGGCTTCCTCGACTGGGGGTTTGGACAAAACCACTGCCTTACGAACAGCCGACACTATTGGAAGGGCGAGCTCGATGTACTGGTTCGGGGAATTCAGTTCTGACTACATGTCAAATAAAGCCATTTGTGTTTCCATCAGAGCACTTTCGGACGTAGTGAAATGCAACCTGTTGACGTTTTTGGACGTCGTGCAACCACACCTAAACGTGTCTTGTTCCTGCTTACTCATGACGGAGAGCAGCGGGATAGATACGGCCACGGAGGAAATGCGGCCTTCCTAAAAATAGGATAGCTCATGCAAATAAGTGGCGTTCTTGGAGAAGTCAGCAGAGTGTACAGGTCCTCCTTGAGGCCGGTCCACTTAATGTGGTACCAGCGCAGATACGTTTAACATGGTATACTGTTCTGAACAGTCATACGGCAGCCACTTAATACTTCCCAACCATTACTGCTGGTAGATCTCGTTCGTCACTGTGAACAAAAGCGTTATGCAAAGCGGTGGACAACAGAGACAGAGTGTAGGGCGAGGAAGCAATGCAACCGAACAAATATCTATAAAGAAAACAATCGGCTGAAGTGATATGTTGAACGGTGAGGATAATTATATAAATTCTGATACTCAGAGCACCAAAAATACATTGTAAAATAGATACAGCTCCTGGGACTCAAATAATTTAATACAATAAAATTTGGTTAGTTGATAACGAATAACGGAAATCGTATGTAAATTTTTGATGCACAAGGCACCAATGGGCAAAAAATATGAGTAGACAGTGACAGCAGAAGAAGTTGAACCAGTTTCCGAGTTATCCGCGGCAGTGGTCAGTGTTCAGTTCAGTTAGGATCACAGGTCTTGAAGCTAGTGGCCGGCTGATGTCCAGTTTCTTTCACCAGTGAGCTCAGGTCATCCCACCGTGCCGTGACGAATGGAGAGGAAGAGCTTACTTTCAACACAGTTTTGTAATCTTTCGTGGTATTTAGCGCGCAGTATATTATTGAATGAGCAGCGCGAACATCCTTGACCGAGTCCTCAACAGGACTATGCAAACAATCTCTTAGATACCAGAGACTGAATGATGGAGGGGAATCACCGTCAGCAATCATGGTACACTAAGATTAGAAAACAGGATCAAAGCCAATGCTGGTGCTACCATAATCTCCACTAGAAGTTTGGACGACAGGTCAAAAATGTCCTCCTGGCTGTGAGCAAAGAACAGCTGAGAGAGGAACAACTAATAAGTCCTCAGCAAATTGTCAGCGACTGGCAATAAGGAAGAGGTTAAAGGCGTAACGAAGATGCGGTATCCCGACCATTTTAAAGTGGCTAGGCACGACGAAAAATGTTTCACAACTGGAAGGTTTGAACAAGACGAATACGTATCCATTGAGTGACTGGAACCAGTCTACACAGGTCAGGATGTCGACACACCTGACCCGATTATGGCTGAAATCAACCCCTTCCCACTCCCGACAGTATTACATCCACCTGTGTCTCAGCCCCTTTGTCCTGTTGAACAACTACCGCACACAGAGGACGGTGTGTGCACTAGCAGAAGCACCTGGCAGATTACGGTACGTGATGTGGTTATCGAGCGTTTGGTTTGTTTTTTCTGCAATGCTGTTCTTTCGTCGTGCCTTCAGCTCACAAGCGCTCTGGCGAAGGAGTATTATAACGCCCATTATCCACAGTTACATTTTGTGGTTCACTTTGTATGATTTTGTGATTATCGTTCTACTAACCCATTCTGTACACTTGCTTGTAGTTATCAGCATCACTTTTGAATTTGATCGTCAACGGAAGTAAAACGGAGGTTACCGCGCGCTGTCTATGTTTTTTAGGCTGGTGAAGTAATTACACGATGAAATAATTTGGTCTCGCGCGTCGGCCGACCTGTCGACGCTCAACGTCTTGCATCTGACGCTGCGTGTAGAACTGTCTCGGTCGTCCTCCTATCCTGCTTCCTTGCGTTATCTTTATCTCGTATGACAGCCTGTTCACTATAGCGGACCTTGACTTTTCCGTCACGCGGTCTCATTTTATTGATACCTCTACCTTTTTATCTGTACACGTACCTTTTGTGTCTGTCTGTTGTCGTTACAACCCTTCTCTGGTGTTACCACATTTTGGTCATTTTATCGTTTGATTGATTAGAACACTAAATCATGCCACATTGGGTAACCAAAATGTGAGGTCCCTTGCAAGGTAAACGCTTAGTTATTCGGAAGCACAGGGGAATAACAGAAGGCATGGGCCATATAGTGGTCAGGGGTGAAATACCAGTGCGCTGGTTAGTTAAGTTACTCAGTCTTCGGTACACATATGTAGCAGTGGGGTACCGCACCCCAAGAGACCCACAAGTGAGGAAAAGGGGAGGTAGGTTTACCAGTACATAACGATAGACTTCAGTGGTTGTCTCTCCATTACACCACATCCAGGTGACCTGAAACAGAACGAATGATGGAACACTTGTGGCAGTCAAGGAAACAAGCCCACCGTGTTGGCGGACTGTTCAACTTTAGTATGCCGTTGAGGACCTGATGCTTCTCACTTCATTCACTAATTTTGAAGGTCCAGTCTACCAGGAACACATTCAGATAGAACTCGGAAAAACGTGTTAGCATAGACGGAAGATAACCACATCGCGTTAAATGACGACGATAGAAAGGGTTTTTTCATTATAAAGAGCATTTTGCGTGCAGAAGTCTAACGTACTAAGCGAACCTTTTGTGCTTTCGCACGCGTCTACCATGTCGGTCGTGCACTGAAATGGGGTGTGTAGGGCTGACGTCAGGTAAGTCTCATGTGTGTCTGGAATGGAATGGCGGAGTTGAAGGTGATGGCCGAATACTGGGGCCACCTTCTTCAATAAACGTGGGGTTAACTCGGTCAATTGGAATGGCTCTACGTTTGTCATCGCGTTCGACGGTGAAGGACTGTTCGTTTCGTTGTATCACACGACAACGACCGGTATGCGGTGGCTGCAAGGGATTGTGTGAGCCGTCTGCGCGTGTGAAAACGCGAAAGAAGACATCTACGTGCAAACGCACGGCTGACAACTTCTCTCACGGATGAACTGGACGTAACAGTCACATGATTCGCCGGACGTTCTGCACACATTCTGTAATCACGAGGCTTGATTGACGAAGGAGACACTTAATCATTGGGCAAACGTAATGTACTACCGTAGATAAGTTGGGACGGTATGGCTTTTACGTCTACCTCAAAGAGGTTACGCAATCGCAGAAGGACTAGCTGCAAAGCCTGTTGCCAGAAGAGGTTGAACTGCTCAGTGACGGCTACTTTTGACCGACAATGAAAAAGTTTTGCCACCCCGTTGGATTCTAGATGACAGGCGGTAGTCTGTACGTACCTGAACCCGGGGTTGTTCAAAAGATCTGTGAAACATCCTTCAAAATGGGAACTATAATCCACTGAGGGTCAAACAAACTGGGCTACTCAAAATATCAAAAGGCGCTAGCCGCCGCGTTGGAAACGCGATCGGGGAACGGGATTGTCTCCGACCACCTAGTAAAACCGTCGACGCAGTTCAAAAAGGAGGTGAAACCGTTAGAAAGCGGCAACGGTCTGACGAGGTTGATGTGCATGCGATGAGGACGTGTGTCAGATGCACGAAAGACACTAATGAGGCTCCTGGTACGCCTGTGAACTTTTGAATATTGAAATTACAGGCAGCAATTAGCCCAGTTATGGACGTCGTGTTTCACTTTGGGCTGCACAAACTGTTCAGCGATAAACTTCACTGAAGCACGTACGCCACAGTGCGATAGCCTATGCAGTGAGTTGAACGCTGCCCGACGGAGCGGTAGGGGCATTACAGGCTCAGGTACGCCTTGGAAAGCATCATGCATGAAGGCGCCCTCAGACGAAGTTAAAGGAACAGGTTGTATATTGAGTGGACTGCGCTGGTGGGGTTGCTCCACCTCGGAGCTTTCTGTTTGCGTCGCAACCAAGGCGGTCAAATCGAGAACAGTAAGCGTTGGATCACCCACTTGATCTACATTTGAGAGAGTTGGCGGTGGGACTGAGAACACCTGCGACATGCCATGTATTTTCGTGACTGAGAGATATAGTCGGAGTGCCTGACTTCCCTTGGAGAATATCTGTCGGATGTAAAGTTCAGTATATACATCAAGGTTTGGGGTCAGTGTAAACCGTGCACTATCGGCCTTCAACAATATGTCAAAACTGGTGTGTTGCGAAGTAAGTGGCAGGCAGTTCTCTCCCGAAAGTACTATAGCGAGATTCCGTGTGTCGCAACCATTTAGAGGATAATGCTAAAGGTTGGTAATGGTTCTGAATAAACTGTTGCAATACGGCGCTAACGGTTGTATCGAAAGCGTCAGGTAAAATCGACAACTGAGCGGAAGGGTCACGATGAACAAGAAGGACTACTTTGTAGATAGCTCGTTCAAACTCCTCGAAGGCCGTACTCGTTGAACCGGTGAATGACAGTTCGCGACCGACTCCACGCAGGAAACCGGTCGTTGGCTGCATAATATGCGCGCAAGCAAGGATCAATCGACAATAATAATTTAAGAGGCCACAAAATCCGCAAGGCCACCTAAAGAAAGAAGGTCCAAGATAATCATGGATGGCCTGAACCTTGGTAGGAAGGACAGGAATTCTTCTGACCGAAATCGGAAGGCGTAAAAACTGGATGATCGATTTGCCTGGCACTCATTTTGTTCGGCTGGCCGTACAACTGTAGTCAGCCAGCCATTACAACAGGCTGCGTAGATTTGAAACGTGCTTCTCCACAAAACATCCAGCAACTAGGATGTCTTGTGGACAGGAACGAAACCCAAACCACGAGTGACTTCGTACACAAAGCACTGAAGCGTCTCTGGCTTTAATTAATCCACATGGCATTCGTGGAAACTCCAAAAAACCAAATGTTGCACTCCTGGCTGCCTTGAGTACTTCTCCGGCCGCCACTGAAATTTGGCGATGAGCGCGCACCATACATTTTTACACATCTGTGTCCATTTTAGGCACAAGATTTTCCGCTTCATGCAAAAACAAATCACTTGGGCGCATTAGAATTTCTACGTCAGAGTCTTGGACTTGCCCGCAAGAACACGACTGGTCCAACAAACCGGACGGGACAACCAGTCTAAATTACAGTACTTCGTATTGGCTGCTTCGATAGAAGAAGTGGTACGAGTTATTCAAGGGGTGTCAGCGGCCTTGTTTAACGCGAACAGGGTTAGCGTTCAAAGTGGTGCACAAATCATCTGGCCCCGTCCTTATTAATTTATCAAACTGCGGACCGTATTGGTTTCTTTGACAGGCAAAGGGGTGCGAGTGGTTAGGAATGTCTGTGGATCTCACGTCCAATAGGAGTGAGGTTTAGGATCGTGGGAGACTTCGAATAGTAATATGATAGTGAGTCAGTTTGTGAGAACATTTTCATTAACCTTCCTCTATACATAGCTGACTGACGCAATTACACTCGCACCAGTCCCGAAACACAGACAACTTGTCGAAGCTTTCGGAAGGGACGATGACTGGCTGGTACATGGTTGTCCTTCCGAACGCAGTCAAGTGTGATACCGCTTACAAATGGCTTCATGTGGATTACATCTGTTATGAAATTATGCTTCACAAATGAAGCAGAAGTAGGGGTCTGACAGAATCTGAGATTGATATGTTGTTGTAGTGGATTTCCAAGGACGCAACGATCGCACTGCTATTCTTGAGATTGCGCGTCAATGCTGAGTTCGAGAAGGAGTTATCGACCACGACGATCGGTCGATACTTGGATGGCCGATGTACAGCTGTCAAGAAACTGTGCCAGGTGCCCGTTGACGTGAACTAAAATGAGAATCTGAAGTAACGGCGACTGTTTGTAAATCGGCCAATGGAGTGTTGTGCAAATTCCAAGGCCATTCGCTGGATATGTGATACAAACTTCAATTTGTTCTGTACTAGGCCAATCGAACGTTCATCAAAAGGAACGAGAGCATGCATCCATGTAACAAACGGCCAAGGCCGTAATCTTCATTTGATTAGAGTTATGACATCAAGCTCGATAGTAGGCTATACGACGAGGCGGGAAGCATACAACAGTAACGACTGCAAGGGCTGGCTACGAACCCTCCTAGATCAGATGAACATCAGCACACCCATGTCAGACATTGCGCTGATATGCGACAACGCACCGCGTCACACTGACCTGAAAAGTGTGTTTGATGAGGAGTTGTATAATACAGGACAACTCTTACGACTGGCACCCCCTCCACCCATGTTGAATCCAACTGAGAATATATGGTGCATGATGAAAGCAAGAGTTAAAAGGCAACTACAGATGCACCACGAGACAATAATAAACGGAGATCCTCAAGGTGTGCAAGATCAACATGAATGGGGGATGATAGCCCCAGATAGAGCAGTCATCTCTGCCACTTGCGAGGTCACCGGAGACCATTGCGCTGGGCCTGTTGATTATGTCCAACGGTACTTTATACGGGCGATGAAAGGTGAAACGATGGGTTCCCGACCGTAAACGCCCATCTTTTCCGTGAAGGGAGAAGGCCCTACTCAGAGCAACCACAAACTGATTTTGTACTTCCCACTTTTTGGAGGTTAGCCCCGATTAACCTAATGCATGGTCTATGAGTGTGCCTAGATTACGTAAGGTTTTCCACCAGGAATACAATCTCTGGTGAGAGGCCCCGAACAAACATAAGTTGACCGGAGGTTGATACGCCGACGACGTCAGCTGTCATATGCATCGACGGTCCTAAAGCGGTGAGGGTGTGGCTTTAGGAACATACCTATCATGGTACAAGCAAGAGCTGTCGGTTACCTCGACGGGGCGACCTGCTGGTACGATGCCGCCATGTGGATCGGTTTCGAAAACGGTTAATCGCGATGTTGTCTAAATCCCCGTGCAACGCGGCTGCTGCTACGTTTGGGATCTTTATCTTCTCAAAGTCGGCTGAGAGCAACCCGACATGATGTTCTGCAGTTTATTTGAAGGGGTAGAATTGACTCAATAAAATGATGTCGCTTGGAAGTGGCTGAAAACACTCGACCAGCTGATCGGTGACCTCGGCGTTTCCTCTTGCAGGTTGGGAGTGGGCCGAGGACAGAGAAACGTCGACTGGCTCTGGCAGCCTCTTTATCCATAGCCCTCGTAGAGATGACTGGTCTGTGTGGCAGCCACCAACAAGATGCCGAATCTCACGAAGGAGTGTGGAAGAGCATCTGTCGCTCAGCTGCAACCCACTGAAAAGCTGCTATAAGTGGGTCATCTCCAATGGCTTTACTTACTCGCTTACGGTTTTCTCACATGTGTCATTACGATGTTCTGCAGACTGAGTCAGGTAGACGTCATGGAGTTATATCGTGGTTTCCTTCGGAAATGTAGACACCAGCAGAATGAACTTAGACCGGTAAGATGAAATTCCGTTGTTGACAAACTTGGTCTCGAAATGGATGAACCGCAGAAACAGGCCCATCTTCTACAATGACAGAACTGTTAGGGCGGCTGCGCCTACCATATGTGAATATAGAGATTTCGTATCTGCGCCAGATATGGTAAGCGTTTGATAGCTTTTAACAAGCAAAAACGGAAATACACAGTGGATTACTAAAGGTGGAAATCTGATCAAGCTTACGATGTAAGAAATAAAACAATACGGTCAGTGAAAACAATAAAACGCCGTAAAAAATAACTCACGCCAAGGAATTAACTCACCAAATGGCGTGAAACGAAAAAAGAGAATAAGTAACGCAAGATGGCGGAATAAAAATGACGAACCAGTTTTCAGCGAAAGTACTTTCGTTGGACTCACCAGTTTTTGACAACGCTCCCACGAAGCTTCAATCTGAGTTACCCAGTGGCGGTAGTTCAGAAGCCAGCAAACAGTGCAGTACTCCATATATTGCCACAAGCGCGGGGAAAAATTCACTCAGCTAGTAAGTACAATAGGCAAGCCAGACGCTCTGGCTTTGTTTAAACGTTACACTCATAAGTTAACTCTGAGCAATGTGGACACATCGGGATACACAATGCTTCTGAAACGAGAGTTTCAAATTTAGTCTTTTACAGGAAAGCAACAAAAAACAAGTGTGAACCAAAGGCCCAGTATGCCATGTACACACAACGGAAAACCAAAATGGAGGCGCCCACACGGTGCATTGCACGGGCATCCTGTGTGTAGCGCGTGAAAGAGTGAAGGACGTGTACGGTATTGCAACTAGAGCATACAATTGGAATGAACAAGATGCCCCAACGGGAAGCATCAAATTGTATGGCAGCATGTCGATAGAAAACAAGTCTCTCTAAGATATTGCCACACAGGCTTTACTCGGGAAGGCGCAATCAAAGCTAGTCGAGACGGTGCCGCGGGTGTTGATTATGTAGGGTCTTACTGTTAGAATTGTTCCACAGAGCTCTGTCTCAGCGTTCGATTTTATCAAACCGATGGGGTTCATTTCGACATCTGGTATGGAAAATATGGCGGATGTATCCGAGGTGGAGCTGGCCGCTGTGGATGACGCTCAACCATTTTCACTGCTACTACGCAAACCTTTGCAATTCAAACGCGCCATACAACGTCTTGTGATCTTCATTTCAGTGACATAGCCGGGTATCTGGGCCAAATCTTTGGCAAAAAACCATCTCCATTCAACATCGGACATCAGGTTCTCCCTGCTAACCAGGAGCCAACCTACGCCGGGAGCGTCAGTCGAGAGTGTGAGCTCTTCAAGCCCCCCACTATGACCGTTCATCAATTCCAGACGCTGAGTTTCGGAATGCCAGAGGTTAGTCAGCCTAACCTAGAACGATATGGTTATCCGGCAATCATCAAAACCACCGAAGTTCCTGGGTGTTCAGTCAGTACGCTCTGGTCACCTTCACCCAATTGTTCTCGGCTAACCGACCAGGATCCATGATGGCAATGCGGAGACTGGCATTGCGTGCCCTTGTGTCCTCTTCATAAACACAAGTGACAGAATTACAATCGTCATGACCACAAGGAAAACCGCGGAGCAGAACAACGATTAATCTCACAGCCAAGATCGAAACACCGCGATCGGCGACTCCAGAACCCGGTCCGTCTGTAAAACTACATCTCCGCTACATTATCGACCAACTGTTTTTCCAGGTGGATGTATATTACATTGGTATTTAATAGCATTGCCAGTAGGTTACAGACTTACATAGCCTCCGACATCATTGTAACTTCAAGGAGGATAAGCAGACATAGTGTGTAGACCTACCGCGAGTCCGACTGCACACATTGCTCATAATACTTCAGATGGCACCCTGAAGTGATATAACGAGCTACGTTATGGAGTCTCTCTCGGCAGCGCCCACTTCAAAGGCGATTGATACCTCAGGGAGCAACCTAAGCTAGACTTGTTGGAGATGGACTCGATTAGCACGCCGAACTTGGAGGCGACCATCGGCCGCTAGAGCGACAGCGATCCAATCGACTATCGCCCAACAAAATCGGGTCAAACTACCAGTCCTTCTGGTACCAGCGACAAACCGTTGTCTTCCTGAATGGCTTGGGATATTGCATCAAGAAGGATGCTATCCTCCAACCCTCGGTTTTCCGATCAAACCGTCGAATGCCGTGAGCAATCCTATCTCTCGTAGACAAGGAAATCGATCTTTTGCAAGAACCTTGTGTCCTGAAAACAGTCAATCATTACGTTTGGCAACATCGATCGTAGTAAAGAAGTCGACTGGAGTCGTTGAAATTTGCGCGGGCCTCTGTACATACCCCAGTACTCCGCTGGTTATGAATGAGTATCCTCTGCCTCTATACGATGGGTTATTTGCGAAGAAGAACGGTGGCAGGTTTTTCGCGAAGTCCAATCTAGCGGCAGAGGTTGCAGAATGTTCCGAAAGGCCGCTCACCATCATTGCTGATCGCTGTTCGCCGCGGCATTAACCTGAAGGCTGCACCAGTATTCTTCCAGCAGATAGTGGATACGATGCTGACCGACGTTCCAGGTGTAGCCGTCCAACTGAACGACACCAGTGTGACCGGAAGCGGTGAAGCGGAACTGGTTGGACGTTCAGGATTGGTTTTCGGAAGCATAGCCGATTACGGGTTGTGCACACACCAAGAAAAGTGGAATTTCTTCGTGCACATGACTACGCGCCTGAGCCTCATCATCGACCGCGATGGCTGCCACCCGGATCCCAGCAAAATTCAGGCTACTGTCGAAATGCTACCACCCTCAAACTTACCTACCTTATATTCATTCTTGGGTCCCTTTCATCAGTATGGTGCACTTATGTTCGCTACACTCCGCACTTGAACACTATTGAACATATCGCAGATGAAGGATGTCTTCCCGAACTGGGCCACTGAATGCCAGACCGCGCTCTAGGGGATAAAGACAGTGTTTAATTTTGACAACTCGGTGACGTATTCTACTTCCACTCTCCAAATCATGGTTGTATCGGGCGCCCTGAGCCGTGGGGTAGGTGGGTTCCCCTCACACCTCTACATTGATGAGTTCCAAAGGCAGTCGCTCATACTGCTCACTCTTCATCATCAGCACGGAAGAACTGTGGATAATTCAAAAGGGAAGCGTGCCTTATTGTTTTCCAGAGAAAAGGTTCCTACAAGATGCTGTTTGGCCGGTACTTCATTCTGTTAACTGGCCACAGACCGCTACTCGTTGTTTTCAGATCAGAGAAAGCCAGCCCGATCTACACAGCCAACCGTCTTCAGCGACAGACAAAGACATTGATTATTAATGGCTCAAATATTAGTTACACATCAACCAAAAGCACTGAAGAGGCAGAAACCTTCCACCGCGCGATCTGCCCACAGCCAACAGATCTAGAAGAGACTGTGATTGTTGCAATTCCTTTCGAAACAGAGGTTGAATAAGCGTTCTAGAAAATCCTTGGGATACTGCAGATCATAGTCTAGATGGCTGCTGAAGCGACTCTACGAGACGGGACATTGCAGGCTGGGATGCTCCACAATCAGAGTCGCTGGCGGGGGTGGAAAGTGATGGGAACATGGCGCAGTCTTTTGAAGGCGTTCCACGATATCGACTGTCAGCGGATGTCCGGGGTTTTGAAAGCGTGTCGTTATCCCGCCGAAACTTCCGTCCAAATTGCCACGACAGCCGCATGACGGTCACCCGGGCATCAACCAAATGAAGGCGTTTGCTCGCAGCTACGTCTTCCGACCCGACATAGATGAACAACTGGAACAACTGGTTAGATCCTGTCACCCTTACTTTTCCGCATCTAAAACACCTCCAAAGACTGTTTTACAATCTTGGCCGATCTAAACACTTAGATTTGGCAAGGTCTCCGCACGGTCAGAACTTCCTGATTACCGCCGGCGCTTAACCGGGGTGGCCAGGGGTTGTCCCAACGCCAGCCACATCCACAAGATCAACCATCCCACAACTTCGGAAGATGGTCAGACTGCTCGGATATCCAACGACTCTGGTGAGTGATAGGGAAACACTCTGCTTCCTCAGTTCCTGCTGACCACTCTCACCAGAATAGCATTGACCACATCTGATTACCTCCTCACCACTCCCAGCCCAGCTCTCAGGCAGATCGTTTTGTGAACATGTTCAAACGTGCCCTTTAGAAAGCTGAGGCAGGAGAAGCCAGTGTGGATGTTTTGGAAGCATTCCTGATACATTATCGAGCAATTTCAAATCCGCAGACGTTTGATGAACGACATCCAACCGAGTCCCTTATTGGACGAAAAATCCGGCTGCCGATAGCCTCCATCCGCCCGACTATCACTCCACCGTTACTCCAGGGTTCAACTGCGGAAAGCAGGTTTGTTCAACAGCACGACGCCAAACACCGACACTCTAGTAATGGGTAGCAAACGTTCGGAGGTTTTGGGTATTTCAAAATTGAACACCACCCACACTTGACTGCAGCTTTCGTATTCAGATAGGTCTTTCGGCCAGCCCATTGCGGAAGGAAGGTTTAGACCAGTTTTGCTTTTATCGACGACGCATGTTTGTCGGGATCGGAGGTTGCACTCTGGCCCTCGTGCTTGGGGGACCAGCGTGTTAACCATAGCGCCAGCAACCTCACAATAGGCATGACCGGACAATCAAATCTAAACGTTCAACCACGACTTCGTATGAACAGTGTTTGGCTTGCCCGATCATTTCGAGGGAAGGATGAACAGAACCACTCTGTCCTATCCAATCGATAGTTCCGTGATCAGGATTTCTCAGTTAGGTTGAAGTTGCTGTCTCCATCGAACAAACGCTTGTGGTCTTCGACTCTCACAAAAATTTTGTCAACCGATCCTCGGGTTAGAGTCGCAGGAGGATGGGGAGCTTCAGTTTTCGAGTCCAAGTGGAAACAGACACCTTGATATGGCAGATCGACCACCTCCGACCAAAGAGTGCCACAGAACGATCGCCGGACGGGGGAGCGGCAACTTTGGAGATCATAGTGGACGCGTTTGGGATCCCTCAGCCAGAAGATGTAACAACAGCAACCAGCAACACGCAAGGTCCGCCACCTAAGCCGCTCCCTAGATGATACGCTGGTCTATACGACAGCCGAAGAAGTCATAGAAAGCCAGTCCCCGACTTTCAGCGTATGACCAATGTCCGCAAAGGAGAGGTGTTGGGGTCGAAGTGAACCTGCCTGACAAACAAGATTCTACTACCAGAATACAAATATCTCAAGCCATCATTGAGATATGAATCGGCGTGGGATCCAAACATTTCTTCGGATGCTTACGCGGTTAGAATGGTTTTCTATAAACATTAATCAGTTACCAATGTTAATTTTGCAAAGCGTCCGGTGGGTAAATATGTTGTCCATCGTTTTGTTCGCGATTCGTTCGTGTTTTAATTAGTTTGCTTCGTTCGCAATTTGAGGGCTACTTGGTGCGGGGTTATTTTCAACGATTCAGCAGTTGACACACGGGTTCGACGCCTAGGCGCAAGGTTCCCGGATCCAGTCGGTTTTCCTTGGTCAGTCTCGAGTGTGTGCATGCTGGTCTGATAGGCAATAGTTGAAAGCAGGCTGTGGCACCGCCACTGAGCCAACGGTAAATACCAAGAACAAGGTAAGGTTGCTTTGCGTAATGGATTTTTAGGTATGTGAGAATCAGATGGTGATTTAAACAATCTCTAAAAGCACTGCTAGCGACCACAGAAGGAAGGCTACTCCGGAGGACAATAACCCTAGTAGAAAAGAACTGCTGCCTAAGGCAGATTCGAGGACGAAGCTTGGAAAGCTTCCTGTTGTATTCTCGCCGGCCGTCATCACCCGCAACTGTAAGAAACTGCTCTACGAGTACTACTCTAAAGACATGCGTGAGAGTTAGATCACCATGGAGTCTTAAAAATCCAAGTAAACACAAATCAAGGATTCCAAGTCGAGACTAGCACGTGACATGCCTTAGGCCCGTGACTAGTTTGGTAGTTGCGCGCTGGACACGCTCAACGACTAACTTGTCTATCTTCAAGCCGGTGAACACAACTTGCTTAGCGTAATTGCAGAACACTTGCACAAACCCCGTAAAGCGTTTGCAGCGCTTTCCTGCATGTGCGGAAGAGGTGCCAATAACTAACCTAAAGACGGTAAATCCTTTTTTGCTATCCACTTGTGGTGATACGCGAAGAATTAGATACACAGCAACCAGATGTCCAGGTCTTTCTTCCGATCGATTTTCATGATATCTATCGTGCCGAATGCACTATGAATAACGAAAGCACTGCTAGAATCTCCACCGAATGGAGTATGAGTAAACCCATTGTCAATTAATTGAAGACTCCAGTCAGCCAATAGACACTTGATCAAGTCAAGATCAATCTGTAGTGCTGCGGTATGAGCGGCATGCCAGATTTTTAGGCAGTCTGCATATGGGAAAGAGTTGCTGGGAGCATTTTTCTGGAGGTCGTTGATGCAGGTCAGAAATAACAGAGGACCTAGCACTGACCTTTGGGAAACTCCCGTAGAAGTGAAAGAAGGCGATGAAGGACCTGATCAGGTTTTATCGTCAAAATTTCTACTATCGAGAAGGTAGGCTGTACAGCGAAGAACCCCCCATACAGTTTACGTTCCAGGCGGTCGTGTGGGACGCGGTTCAAAACCTTGGCAATGTCAAAGAAGATAGTATCTGGGATGAGGCTCTTGTCGTTGACCTCCGTCAGGCTATTCATGAGAAGAAGCATACTTGTTACGCATGACCGTTTAGGAAAAAGGCCGTGCTGAGTAGAAGAGAAAGGATGGCTTGATAAAAAGTTGTTGAGGATGGCACACTGTAATGGGTTCTCCATCATCGTGTTCCGAATACTAGTGAGGGTGATTGGCCGATAGCTAACCGGAGGGTGCCAGTCACCCGCCTGAAATATGGGCTTGACCGTCACGTCTTTTCACGCACCAGGGAGAATTCCAGTCCGGGGTGTCTTTTTAAACAGCTCATGAGGGGGTTCTGCCAGACTAGCAGATACTTATTTGAAGATCCTAAGATGGATCTTCTCGGGACCAATTTCACGGTATGAATTAACCGCGAATAAAAAAATCCGTCAATTCTAGCACAGAGGTGGCCGCCGGAGGTTTTGTTGCGGTTAAGTAGAGTGCCGGCTCAGTGGTGTGACACTATAAACTGCCGAATAGTATTCTCCAGAAAAATTGGCCGCATCTGGACGGCCGGATAAAGCCTTCCAGTCGGGCAGTTACAGAGAAAGAGGTGAAGGCCTTTTTTTCTTAGTCGAGGCAGAGGCTTAAATAAACATATATTTTTCGGGCTAGCTGTTTGGAAGACACATTTTTGCACGAGTTT